>CAIGRP010033250.1:0-27469 GCA_903798385.1 Fraxinus cuspidata
GAATTTAATCTTTTTTTCCTCCTTTTAGTAGCCGTTTTTTGTGTGCGTGTATATATATATATATATATATGTGTGTGTGTGTGTGTGTGTGTGTGTGTGTGTGTGTGTGTGCATGTGTGCGTGTGCGCGCCCCTCCAATCGTGCATATTTGCCTTATTCACCAATCTCCCTGGTACGTACTCGCTTTTCCGTCTTGCCTCCAGATCCTCACATTCTACAAATAGATATGCGTTCTCTGATGCTAATGCTTTAATGTTTTATACTATTTCCTGTATTTCTCCTACAATATATGTTCCTTTTTGTTGGTGATGGCATTATATAGGAAAAGTGTTATCGTCGTTGGTTGAATCATTACTAGATTCTTGTGTTTCGACCTTTAATGCTCCTATTCTTATAGATCAATTTCTATTGGGTTTAATATTTTAGACCTCAAGGATCTCTTAGTCACTGCGAAGAATTTCGTGGTTTCCTTTGTTCAGGATTCCTACATATGGAGCCAATTTGTTGACGATAGAAATTTGATCAGCAAATTCTACTCACTTAGCTATATTTTTCAATTCTTGAGCTCACTGGTTTAGATGCTCAATTTGGAGCAAGAAGAATAATAGTTACTTGAAAGGGAGATATTTAAATTGCATGGCTTTCTCTTCAAATGAAGGGGCATTCATAGATTTTTCTCCAAATCTAGGGGCAATCTAGTCATCATAGAAGAATGACAGATGACGGCACATCCTTGATTTACTTGTAATCGATTTCGTTATAAGCGTCACACTATATGTACATATTAAAAGCATGTGGCCAACTTGGACGATGGAACAGTTTGCATTTACTTTACGCGAACCTTTTTTGCCTTCATTACCTTCGCATATTTCTATATGATTTGCAAGGAATTCGATAAGTTTCGCAGACTGTGTGTTTTGGGTTAATAGCATCAACAAACATTTGATGGTTAAATTCCTATATTCAATTGAATCAACAAGTGTTTAGAGTGCTTATCATTGTTCCATTCTTCTACTATATCAGTATCCCTAACGGTTACTTAGTCTTGTGAAACCAAACCAATCTTTTAAAATGAAATCACAGTGGATTGACAACCGTCTGTTCCTAGATCACACCATGTTTATCTAGGTAGTGGATCTCTTGAATAAAGCTACGGTTACAAGATGAATACACAAAAATGTTACAAGATTTTAAATTGAAATGACGTGGCAAAGTTTAAAAAAAAAAAAGAAAAAGACTCCAACAAAACAAAAACCGGGAAAGGCAAGGGAAAGGCAAAGCCCTTTACACATTTTCCCCAAATTTCCACATGGTTCCCTCCCCATCCAAAACCCATCCATCTCCGTCTAAAATTCGGTGAACCAAACGGCTAGCAACTCCAAAATTCGGTGAACAAGAAAGCCGACCTCATTGTTCCCGACAACGAAGCCACTTTTATCAACCATTTCTGTGGAAGCTGCCCTAACCATAAATGGCAGACGAAGGTATTTTCTTTCTTGGGTTCTAAATTGGTTAGCTATTTTCGGATACCATAGCTATGTTTTCAACTAGAGCATTAATTCATTGGTTTCAAATGAAAGTTTCTTCAAACATAGTATTGTGTTTGGCCAGCTGACTTTCATAAATATAATAGTGCGTAATATATATTGTGTTCGGCCAAGACAAGCATTTAGACTAAGTCGTAGAGGAATGATTTGTAATTTATAGTCTCTGAAGATACTGGGACTGGAGCAAGCATTTAAACAAAGCTGTGTTTAGTTTTTTGTCTTTTAAGAGTTGTAATCTTTGGGAAGATAAGTTTGATACAGTATATCAAAGTTTTAACATAGCGTAATTCATTTCCTTAGGTTCATTGTTGTTTTATTTCACTTAAACATTGCACAAATTATTGAGGACAAATTTCAGTTGAGTACTTTATTCATTACTTCCATTTAGCCATTGTTGAATTTCAGTTTCAGAAATCTTTGTTAATTAAGATTGGGTCACTTTGTTTTCACTTTTTATAAATAGTAAAATAACTTTTTATTCACATATATTCATACATCAATCCTTCTTATTCTATTTAGAAAATAAATTATAGAAGATGAGTATCATGAATTGTTGCTGGACTATGATAACGAGAACGCTGTGAACAATTTGAACATATTGGACAGTGAAAATGTAGGAGGAGATGGCGCGACTGTGCCTAAGGTTGGTATGATGTTTACTAATGAAAACGAAATTTTGGACTTCTACAAAAGATATACTTATGCCGTAGGCTTTCGAGTCAGAAAAAGGAATTCGAAATAAGGGGACGATGGAGTTATGAGGTATATGACGTTCACATGTGGTCGTGAAGGTCGAAGAACATTTTCTACAAGCGGTTCCTTAAAGCCGCAACCAACAAGTCAAACAAATTGTAAAGCAAGAATATCTACATCTTTAGATTGTCTTGGAAGATGGAGAATTAATAAGGTGTACCGAGACCACAATCATAAAATGAGTCCTTCCAAGTCTAGAATGTATCGATCCAACCAGAAATTGAGTGCGAATATGAGACGAAAGCTTGAAGTGAATGATATGGCAAGATTCCCCTTGCACAAAAGTTAAAACTCCGTAGTCGTGGAAGTAGTTGGGTATGAGAATACGACTTTTGTGGAAATAGATTATTGGAACTACATTGAACAAGTTACGCCTTGGAGAAGGAGATGCCATCACAATACATGCGTACTTTTCAAGGATGCAAGCACGGTGCTCGTGATTTTATTTTAGTATGGACTTAGATGCTGATTCACGGCTATAGAATGTTTTTTAGGCTGATAACAGATGTAGGCAATCTTACAAGGAGTTTGGTGATGTTGTCACTTATGATACTACGTATCTCACTAATAAGTACGACATACCCTTCGCTCCTTTTGTTGACATGAATCATCATGGACAATCTACAATGCTAGGCTGTAGATTGTTATCAAATGAGGACACGGGAACTTTTGTGTAGCTGTTCAGAACATGGCTTGAGTGCATGCATGGTGAAGCTCCTAATAAAATTATTACTGATCAGGACCGGGCGATGGAAAATGCAATTGAAATTGTGTTTTCAAACGCGAAGCATAGATGATGTTTGTGGCACATTATGAAAAAGTTTCCAGAAAAGTTTGGATACCATGTTCATAAAAGCTCGATATTTGCTGCTATACATGGATTGGTATATGGATCAGATAATGTTGAGGAATTCGAAGAAGGTTGGAGGTTCAGGCTCGATATGTATAAATTGCATGATAATGATTGGTTATCAGGTTTGTACGAGAATAGAGGTCGTTCGATGCCTTTTTGCCAACCACGTTCTGGGCTGGCATGTTGACGACACAATGAAGTGAGAGTATGAATACATTTTTTGATGGGTATATGCATTCGAAGACCTCGTTGAAGCAGTCTGTAGAGCAGTATAAGAAAGTACTAAGAAATAAGGTTGAGAAGGAGTTTCAGGCTGATTTTAAGTCATATTCTGAAATGGTGCCGTGTGCAACAACTTTTGAATGGAAAAGCAATTTCAATCAATTTATACCATTTCAAAGTTCAAATAAGTTCAACAGACCAGGAAGGTATGTTGCGACGTTGTATCTAAAAATAACTATAACTATTTTTGGTCGACTTACGAGGTTCGTGAACATGTTGTATTTTACGAGCAACGGAAGAAAAAAACATTTTGCTTATCATTTCGGAGGGATACATGTGACTTGATCTGTAGCTGCCATCTATTTTGAATTTCGAGGGATCATTTGCAAGCATGCAATCACAGTTTTGATCCGTAACGACATCACATCAATACCTGAATGGTATATAATAATGAGGTGGATGAGAGATGTCAGTAGAGCATACATGAGAGTAGCAGTGAATTACGATGGCTTGACTACTACTCCTGCACAGTTGAGATACGACAATATGTGTCAGTCTTTTTCGGAGGTGGCAGACCTTGCGGCAGATGATGAAGGATGGACACGTACGATCACGGAGTGGATAAAATCGCAAGTAAAAGCTTTATAGATGTCGAAGTCAAGTGTTGGAAGCACTGTCCATTCGCAACATCATAGTTGCAGTGTGAGCATATTAGATCCATTATCGTCTAACAAAAAGGGCGCGCTACAAAAAGTTCGGAGGAAAATCCCATTAGAGTCCAATGCAAAGAGAGTAAAGGTATTTTTGTCTACTAGCATCTTATTTAACGGAGAGTAGCTGCCAAATAATAGCTTTACTTGTCGAACTTGCATGCACCTCATCGTCAAGCAAGAGAAAGAGGCCTACAAGTAGGCATACTAATATAGAGGAGGGAGCAATTGATGTCCAAGAGTCACGACTACCACAATGTTTGATGCCGACACCGTTATCATATTCACAACACTGTTTGGTGGTTTGTATGTTACGTTAATTTGTATAATTGGATATATGTGCTAAACGTGTCCTTTAATGCAGGGTTACAATGCCAGTCAAACCATCACACACCGGTTGCCGTATTCAACTTTTGTCCGTCCACCGCAGACAAATGTAGTAGTCCATGGTGCAGGTAAATACATTGATAGGGTATTGTATTATATTCTTCCTTAGTAGGGATTTTTAGGTATTTATGTATGCATAGATGGATTGTTTGCTTTCATTAAATTCAATCATTTCGAATTTTGAGGCTTATTGTCTTTGCTAGATGTATTTTTTAAGTGGAGCTTACTGGTTTTGTGTACGTGTTGTTCAAATGGCTATATTTCTTTGCAGGAATGGATACCCATTCCGTCGAAGATGAGACATTTAATAGTATATGGATTCGCAATATGAACACATCATCTTTTCTAATGTCTCAAGTTATCAGGACACAAGAGAGCTTGGAGGGGCAACAGTCACGTGGTAGTTCTTGAAAAATCTAAGGAAAATTTTCTAAAGAGTCATTTGTGCAGTGTGATGAAACTGAAGGAAAATGTAAGGGCTGTGATGAAATTGTAGGAAAATACAACTGCTGATCTTTCTAGCTAGACATGTATGTTTTCATGTGGAACAAGTACTTTTTTAATGACACCGTTGTAAGCATTTGTTATAAAGTTTGAAGTTGTATACTTTGACCTTGTGATGTATATTAGTGTGAGAAATTCAAGTGAATGATTTTCTGTTTTTCAATGAAGTTGTTGTGCTAGCCATGGACTTAGCTCTCTTAATTTGATATACAAGTGATTTTCATTGCTATGCTAGTTTGAGTTTGGTGTATGTTGTTTGTCAACATAACTCACCTTTTAAATTCCTAACTCTCAATTTGGTGTGCTCCAGATTCAGGGATGAGAAACCTTATTGGAGAATTGCACATATACAAATTCAAAGAAGAATAGATTTCATCTAGCTTCTGTGGTCTGATTCATGTCTAGATAAATGAGATTAACTTCAAATGTAAAAAACCAGCAGAGTAATCTACTAAGCAAAGCCCGTAATCAAGGACAAAAGCCGAACAAAACAAAAAAAATGCGATGAACAAAACAGAATCTGTCATTACAAAATAACAAACTCAGGAAGGAGTCCAGGATGGAAGTTGTAACTAAAAAAAAGCTGATTTTGGACATTACAACATAAAACTTCAGTTTACAAAATTAAGATTTTCAATTTCATTACAAAACACCGAACTCCTTTTATTACATGGTGAACAAAACTCATCCTTCGGCAACCATGTTTTGCCTAGATTAGTTTTCCAACTCAAATTCCACACAACAAATTAAAATTGACATCATAGTCGTCTTCTGCCACAAACGTAATTCAAATCACCCGTTCATGTGGACCCCTTTCCTTTCCCGTTACATTTGGCAATTCCTTTTCCCTTGCTGAAAGTCACATGCAATGATATGTCGACGTCTAGTTTCTCGCTAATTCGAGCTAGCCCATTAAAGAGTCTTGGCAATTCTTCGTTTTTCTCATTAGGCGCACAATTCAAGGTGTCATTAACGGAACTTGATTCCCCGCCAAAATATTCATCTTTCACCCAATTGAAATATCCACAGTCATTACTGCAGGAGAAAAACAATTTCTCTTTGTTACCGGTATCCTGTTAGACTTCAAAACATTTTCGATATGCGAGGGCACAAATAGGGCATCGCCATTTTGATTCGCATTATCCAAAGTAGTGCGTGTTGCTTCTGCAACCGTGATAGACTCCAAAATTTCTTCCTCTCATTCTAGTCGATATTTGTTGAAAAAACAAAGTGACCAAATCTTAATTAACAAACATTTCCATCGTAATTCACTACGACTCTCGTGTGTGCTCTATTGACATCTTTCCTCCACCTCCTTATTATATACCATTATCAAGACTGCGATTGCATGCCTGCATATGATTCCTTGAAATTTAAATAGATGGCAGCTACAGATCAATTCACATGTATCCCTCCGAAATGATATGCAAAATGTTTTTTTCTTCCGTTGCTCATGAAATACAACATGTTCACGAACCTCGTAAGTCGACCAAAAATAGTCATAGTTATTTTCTGAAACGACGTCGCAATATACTTTCCCAGTGAACTCCTATTGAACTTCTTTGAACTTCGAAATGGTATAAACTAATTGAAATTGCTTTTCCATTTCAAAAGTTGTTGCACACGGCACCATTTCAAAATATGACTTAAAATAAGCTTGAAACTCCTTCTCAACCTTATTTCTTAGTGCTCTCTCATATTGCTCTACAAACTACTTCAACGAGGTCTTCAAATGTATATACCCATAAAAAAATGCATTCATACTCTCACTTTGTTGTGTCATCGACATGCCAGCCCAAAACGTGGTTCGCAAAAAACAAGGCACCCAACGACCTCTATTCTCGTACAAACCTAATAACCAATCATTATCATGCAAGTTATACGTATCGAGCATGAACCTCCAGCCTTCTTCGAATTCCTCAAGATTATCCGATTCATATACCAATCCATGTATAGCAGAAAATATCGAGCTTTTATGAACGTGGTATCCAAACTTTTCTGGTAACTTTTTCATAATGTGCCACAAACACCATCTATGCTTCGTGTTTGAAAACACAATTTCAATTGCATTTTGCATTGCCCGGTCTTGATCAGTAATGATTCCATTAGGAGCTTCACCATACGTGCACTCAAGTCATGTTCTGAACAGCTACACAAAAGTCCCCGTGTCCTCATTTGATAACAATCCACAACTTAGCAGTGTAGATTGTCCATGATGATTCACACCAACAAAAGGGGCGAAAGGCATGTCGTACTTATTAGTGAGATACGTAGCCTACATCTGTTATCAGCCCAAAAACATTCCTTAGCTATGAATCAGTGTCTAAGTCCATACTAAAATAAAATCCCGAGCACCGTGCTTGCATCCTTGAAAAGTATGCCTGTATTGCGATGTCATCTCCATCTCCAAGGCGTAATCATCTCACTTGTTAAATGTAGTTCCGATAATCTTTTTCCACAAAAGTGGTATTCTCATATCCACCTGCTTCGACGACTGGGGAGTGTAACTTTTGTGCAAGGGGATTCCTGCCATATCATTCACTTCAAGCTTTCGTCTCATAGTCGTACTTAATTTCCGGTTGCATCGATATAACCTAGACTTGGAAGGACTCTTTTTATGATTGTGGTCTAGGTACACCTTATTAATTCTCCATCTTCCAAGAAAATCTAAAAATGCAGATATTCTTGCTTTACAATTTGTTTGACTTGTTGGTTGCGGCTTTAAGGAGCCGCCTGTAGCAAATGTTCTTCGACCTTCAAGACCACATGTGAACGTCTATACCTCATAACCCATCGTCCCCTTTTTTCGAATTCCTTTTTTTGACTGGGAAGCCTATGGCAAGCATGTCTTTTGTAGAAGTCCAACATTTTGTTCTCATCAGTAAACATCATACCAACCTCAGGCACAGTCGCACCATCTCCTCCTACATTTTTATTGTCCAATGTGTTCAAATTGTTCACAACGTTCTCGCTATCACAATCCAGCAACAATTCATGATTCTCATCTTCTATAATTTCGTTTCCCGAATAGAATAAAAATGATTGATGTATGAATGATAAGTATGTGAATAAAAAGTTATTTTACTATTTATAAAAAGTGAAAACAAAGGACCCAATCTTAATTAACAAATATTTTCGAAACTGAAATTCAACAATGACTAAATGCAAGGGATGAATAAAGTACTCAACTGAAATTTGTCCTCAATAATTTGTACAATGTTTAAGTGAAATAAAACAGCAATGAACCTAAGGAAATGAATTACGTTATGTTAAAACTTTGATATGCCGTATCAAACTAATCATCCCAAAGATTACAACTCTTAAAAGACAAAAAACTAAACACAGCTTTGTTTATATGCTTGCTCCAGTCCCAGTATCTTCAAAGATTATAAATTACCAATCATTCCCCTACGACTTAATCTAAATGCTTGTCTTGGCCGAACACAATAGCTATGTTTGAAGAAACGTTCTGTTGAAATCAATGAATTAAAGCTCCAGTTGAAAACATAGCTATGGCTTCCGGAAATAGCTAACCAATTTAGAACCCAAGAAAGAAAATACATTTGTCTGCCATTTATGGTCAGGGCAGTTTTCACTGAAATGGTTGATAAAAGTGGCTTCGTTGTCGGGAACAATGCGGCCGGCTATCTTGTTCACCGGATTTTGGAGTTGCCCGCCGTTCGGTTCACCGATTTTGGCCGGCGATGGATGGGTTTTGGGTGGGGGGGATCGTGGGGAAATTTGGGGGAAATGTGTGGAGGGCCTTGCCTTTCCCGATTTTTGTTTTGTTGGAGTCTTTTTCATTTTTTTAAAAACTTTGCCACGTCATTTCAATTTAAAATCCTGTAACTTTTTGTGGGTTAATCCTATACCCATAGCTTTACTCGGATCTCTTTTACATCAATCCCCTATTCTAATTAAATTTTGAATTGTACTCGATCAATCCGTAAATTCTATCGAGTTTCAAGTTCTACCAATCAATCTTATATTAAAGTCGATGAATTTCCAATTACACTCGATCACATCCACATACCAGTCCATCAGTTCTTAGCGCTTTCTTGGTGCATGGTCCCAGCATCGTACTTCACTCGTTTCTTCATAGTTAAAGGGTTCAAAAAAATATTTAAAAAATCACAAGGCTAAAAATGATTGTGTATTAAGAATTTTTGTGGTATGTGTTGAATTGAACTGGGATCGTTATAGTCTATAGAATCATAAGAAAGTAGAGACGACCCTTCAATGAATTATAAAATAATTACAGGAGCCTTTCAACTTTTAGTAGTATAAATATGTTATCTTGGGATTTCACACTGAGCTCTTTAATTGTATGCATTCTATAATATAAAATACATATATTTAACATCATTGACTTTATCATGATTGCTTATGAAGTTCTTTTCGATCATTAGATAATAAAGCAATGATTCTCAAAGATAAAAATTCCTCCAAACTGTATTAAAAAATGTTTTGGGAAAGAATTTAAATTTAAGCCCATGTTTGGTCTTATTAAAATTATAATTCATTTATTTCTCTACTTATTAATCAAATAAATAAAGACTTTTCGTTCTTTTTAACCGCATATTCTCCAAAAAGTTATTATTCCAAAATTCTTTTTTCCTAAATTCTCATTATGATGGAAGCCAAACAAAGGCTTAAATGTCAAATGGGGCATTTAATATGGGACAGCTTTTGGTTAAAGTTCGTATAGTATAAATATTCGTATGCTGAACTAATATAGGCTAAATTCGAGAAGTTCATAGGCGTGTGATTCGTATTCTCATTGAATGTGTGACATTTAGAATTTTATAACTAGGTGAAGTGATGCCTTGATTTAATTTAAAAACTTATAAAAATTATTTATATTTAATTAGGTGAAGTGAGGCCCCTGCTTGATAGCCCTTATTTGACAAAACACAAACTCTTGAATTAGTGAATTTTTGAAGAATGTGGTTAAAAAGTATGAAAATGTTTTGGGTTTATATGTAAAATATTTTATTGTGTGAATGCTTGATTTAAAATGAGTACGTAGAATATATAATTTTGAAATAATTGTTGTCAAACATGGCTACATACAGACTAAAATGGTAAGGATATAAAAATAAAGAGTTAAAAAACATGGTTTGGTGACCATTAATTAGCATGCCTATAAATTCAGAGATAACCCAACCATGCTGTTAACCCTAACCCTAGGAATCCTAACCCTAGGAATAAATCACCAAGGCCAAAGCCAAGAAAGAAAAAAAAAAAAAGTGCCATAAATAGAAAAAAACTGTATATATTTATTTCTTATATCAGTAAGTGATATATGATCCAATGAGCAGCATTCTAGAATGAATCAGCATTCGTCTGGGTTAAGATTCCAAGATTCGGACACCACCACTTTTGATGAAAACTAATTTGAATTTTCAGATGATTCTCTGATCTATACTTCAACATGGGCAGTTATCTGAACATATCATCTTATCGTTAATCTTGAACAGAATAAAAAAAAAAAAAAAAGTTCGAATTTACTATCCATGTTCTAGACTTCCTTAATTGCATTTTTATTTTCCACCCCAGGTGACGAGATTTTATTTATAACAAAAATTAAACATAATACATTTAAAAAACTCATCTTGCAGATTAAAGGTTTAACAACTAGATTTCATTCGCTTTATTTCACCCTGTATAATGAATCGTCGAGTGTATTAATTTTTTTTATTTTTTATTTTTGGCTCTTGGACACTCTCATGTTCGCTGCTGGAAAGAGAACACGTAAATTTATGACCATACTTCAAATTTGAGAAGTCCATAACTTCATCACATTCTTCATTAATGTGGCCAAATGCAATTCCAACATATTCTCTTGACCTTTAATAGAAAAGGTCACTTCCGATGCAAATTATCTCTTAATATATTTTGATTATCAACCGTCAATACAATGGAAATGAAACCAATGCGAAATTTGGAAAGTCAAACTCACTTTCTGTAATTAAATGCATTCAAAGTATTTCAATTTTCAATAAAAAAAAATAATATAATAATTTGGAAAGAAGCTAGAAAAAAATTGGAAAAATAATAAATATTTTTCAGAAGTAGCAAATTAAATGTTAATTATAAAAAACCTGTTGAATTACCTAAGATTTTTTTGCTCTCTAAATTTATAGGCGCTCTTTAAATTATAGATTATGATTTTTAAAAATACTCCAAGACACTAAAATTAAAGTTATCACGGTGAAAGTTGTGGGTTGGAATTAATTAATAGTAAAAAGCAAATTAATACTTAATTAACATGTCTTATCACCACTAATGTAATTAGCATCAAAGCACTGTACTCGAATTCTTTTTGCCGCTGCTTTCTTGAAACAACTTGCCCCACAAAGTGCTGATAACGAGTGCTATTTTTTATTACAAGATAATAACAAACTTGATCAATCCATCAAAAGTTATACTTAACAAAACATGAGGAATTCAAGTGATTCCTTCCTATAAGGAGCATCCATATAAGCACCATAAATGACCAATAGAAATATTTGCAGTATTTAGAAGTTTTTACCTTGAACAGCTTCTCTTTAGTTTACTAATCCTAACTCATTATAGTTAGGTTTGTGACAAAAATTTTATGTGATTTAGAAGTTTATTGCATGAAGGAAACTTGTTTAATCTTGATTTAGAAGTTCAGTTTGATTAGGAATAAAATTTCATGATATTTTGGGAGTTTGATTGAATTAACGTCACAATCAAGATGCTAAATGGGACAGTTAGAACACTGGCCAAGTTCGACATGTTCCAGATATAAATAAAAATCTGATCTCTTTGAGTGCTCTTGATTCAAAAGGATATATGTATACCAGTGGAGGTGGAGTTCTGAAAGTTAGAAAGGGTGTCCGGGTTGTGTTAAGGGGGCGGAAAAAGTCCCGGTTATATGTGTTCAGCAATCACATAAGAGGCAGCAATAACTTATGGTTTAGTAAGAAGTAACCCAGGTAGAGTTGGTTGTGATCGGGTTATTCGTGATGTTTTGGACAATAATATTGGGAAACTTTCAAGTAGCTCAGGTGGAGCTAGTTGTGATCTTGTTGATCATGTTACTCATGGTGATTTGAGTAGGTTTGACAACTCAGGTGGAGTTGGGGTTGCTTGTCGTAGTTCAAGCAGGCTTATTGACTCGGCTAGAGTTGGAAGTGAACGAGATGATTCAAGCAAGGATGGCGCGCAAGGTAGTTCTGCTGGTATGATGGGCTTGGATGTAGTTCGCAGTTGGTGAGTATGTTCGAAAGAGGTATGGCGTGCTCGGTGGTGGATGGGGTGTCCGATCGGGACATGGTGGAAGAGTTGGAGAATGACTTGAAGAGTGGATATTTAATTTCTTAATTATGAAATTTGTGTGAAGTTAGAGTTTTTTAGGTTTGTGACAAAAATTCTATGTGATTTAGAAGTTTGTTGCATGAAGAAAGCTTGTTTAATCTTGGTTTAGAAGTCTAGTTTAATTAGGAATAAAATTCCATGGTGTTTTGGAAGTTTGATTGAATTAAGGAATTTTTCTTCATCTTGGACTCCACAACTTAGAGATTTGGTTTCTATAAATACTCCACAAGGTATAGACACTTAATAAGGGAGAAAATGAAAGGCTCAAAAGAGATTATAACAATTAGACCATTGTCTTATACATTAGAAATAAGAGAGAATTGTTTAGATTAGATTGAGAGGATCAAAATCTTGTAAGATTGTTTGTTTATTGGTATAATAAATTCTCATATTCCACAATTTTCTTGATTGTTGTGTGATCCATTAAATTTCATATTGTACATATTTTTCGTTTTTAATTATTTAGTCTGTTTCTCAACAAGTGATATCAAAACGTTCTTGATATCGAGCTGATTCATAACAATTACAAATGTGTACCTTCTTGCAAAATATTAGAGAAATGGTACAATGTTATATGAGTTATTTTCTAACTCACTTTGTACATTAATTTACAAGTAGGGTTGAAATGATTGATGCTAATGATTAAGCTTCCGTTTGTCTAATTCATAAAATGGTGAAATTTCATTTTCAACCATACATTTTAATGGATTTCAAAATAGTATCTACTTATTCATCACTCATTTTTATTGTCTATAAATTAAAACATTTATAAACTCTTCCCAAATGGAGGCTAAAGAAAGCTAATATTTCCTAGCCCCAGTCTGAAAAAATTTAATGTAGCCATGATCAACTTGAGATCATATATTGCTCATGTAATGAAGTTGTAAGTTGATTCATTACAAGAATTGAAAACAAATTTGAGAAATAATGGCGTGGATACCAAGGTCTATTTCGTCAAAATTCCACGAGAATTGTCTGTGTAGCTTATGAATTCTAATGTCGAGTTCTAGCTGGAAAAATAAGAATTTTGAGTGATTTTATTTTAACCAAGAACTACTAAAATTACGAACTAAAGCTAGAGTATTTGACAATATTGGAAAAAATTTGATGTTATGAAAGTGTTAAAATTTTGACTCCACCAATATTTTTCCTCTTTTATTATCAATTTTCTGCACTCAACTAATACAAGCTTCAGTTTAGGATCAATGTTCCTACTTTGCCTAATGGTCTCTCTCGAGTAAAGTTTAACAAACCTAATTCCACGTATGAACTTCGATCATACATCTGTATGAAAGCTATAAATACATAGAATTGCATTAAATCAAGAACATTACATTCACCATCACAGAGTATATGGGTATATCCCTATCTTCTATTGGACATATGTAGTTTGTAAATTGGTTCATAGCCTATTGTCACCCTCTCGAAATCAAAACAAGTCAACAATTTATACAACTATTGATCAAGTATTTGAATCATTAAATCCTTTAACAATCAATCAATAAAACAAATAAGTGAAGTCTATATGGGAAGTCAAATTAAAATATCAAATTACAGTTTACATCGTCATCCTATCAATAAAAAGTTTAGCCTACCACGATCTAATTATAAAAACAAAAGAAATATGAAAAAATATAATCGGAATAGAAGAATCTATGGAAACTCGGATCTTTTTCTTGAATCTTATACTCTCACTTGAAGAAATCAAAACAAAACCTTCAAGTCTCTTTATTCTCTTTTTCAAAATTATGTTTTGCATGAGAGAATACATTTTTCTTTCCAAGGAAGTCTAACATAATGAAGTACACGACTTCTCTTATATGCAGAGTACATCAGCAGACCATAATTTGTGAAAACAAAAGGCCAAAATACCCTTAAGCAACTAACTATAAGCATTCGCATATAGCAATAGGAAATGTAATGCTTAAGCAATAACCGTAAATTGCTTGAGCAGTTGGTTTTTTCTTAGAGTCCTTTGGAATAGCATTTGCTTGTGCTTTTGCTTCATGTAGAAGAGTTTTTAGAGAAAGATATTTTAATTTTTGTTTGAAAATAAAATTTTAAAAGAACTTTCTATTATGGAAGTACTTTTAGAAAAAAAACCACATTAGATTAGGTTCCTCTAAAATCTCTTCTAAGTATCAAAAAGTATTTTTATAAAATTAGCCAAATGAGTCCAAAAGCAATTTTTAGATCTTAAAAACTTATTTTGAATTTTTAAAAGTCATGCCAAACGAGTCCTTAATTACCTTGTCATCTGTTGTTTGTTCAGGTAAAGACGTGATGCTTGAGTGGGTGGTTGTTGAAACTATAAACTTCATTTATTAAGTGAAACTCATTATTTATTTAGTCAACTTCATTAATGTCTTTTGAGATTAGTCATGTACTTGAAAAATATATGAATTATTTATGAGATCATTTACATTTAATAACTAGTGCATATATTATATTAAATTCATGTTTTGTGAAACCTATGAAAAGTTAGTGATAGTACTCATTTCTTATAAATTATTTTGGAATGTTAAGAAATAAAGTTGAGTTTTTCTCTTGAATATAATCTTCGCATCTCTTAAAAATTGTTGTTCCATCTCCAAGTTTCCAACAAAAGTGACATCAAAGTGAGGTTATAAGAGTACAGAAAGGAAAGATGGAAAACAACAATTTTCTTCCCGTTCTTTGACTCGCTAATGATCACTATAGCACGTGGCATATTCGTATGAAGGTATATCTTGGAAGTTAAGATTTGTATGACTTGGTAGGGTTAGGTTTTGAACCTCAAAATGAAAAAAATATGTCTCAAGTACAAAAAGACTTGCAACAAGCAACAAAAGGAATGATCAAAATGCTTTTAGCACGATTCATCAAGCTCTTGATGACACGAATTTTCAAAAGGTGTAAGATGTTACCACTTCAAAGCAAGCATAGGAGATTCTTCAAAATACATACAAATGTGCAAATAAAGTAAAAAGATTTGTCTTCAATATGTGAAAGGAGTATATGAAGATATCAGTGATGGAGTCATAATCAATCAGATTACTTTTCACAAGTATTGGTGGTTATCATTGAGATGAAAAAGGTTTGGCGAAGAAGTAATTTCAAGTGGTCGAAAAAATTCTTTGATCTTTACATGAAAAATTCAATTTTATTGTGATGGAAATCGAAGAATTAAAAGACTTGGAAGAAATGACTATTGATAAAGTTGTAGGAACACTATAAGTTTACAATGAGAAGTAGTTGAAAAAGAGGAAAGAACCGGGGGAATGAGTCTTGCAAACAAGTCTTCGTTTGAAAGGCAAGGAAGAAAGGAACAATAGAAACCAAAGAGGTGGATGACGTGAAAGAGGTTGTGGAAGAGGAGTTAGAAAGTTCGAATATTCATCCAATAATTCAGGGAATTATTAACACTCATACAATTTAAGATGGCGAGGAAAACATAATTCTCAAAGAGGAGGAAGGAAAAATAATGGTTGGAGATATAATAAATCTATAGTTGAATGTTTCAATTGTCAAAAACTTGGCCATTTTGCGTGGAAATGCATTAGTAATAACGTGGATAAGTAGTCCAACTATTGAAAATAAAGACAAATGAGAAGGAACTTTACTCTTGACGTACAATGTACAAGAAGGTGGCAACAATTGTTAATACTTAGACATTGGAGGAAGAAATCATATGTGTGGAGACATATCTATCTTCATAGAACTTGAAAAACAAAATGGCCATGTTACATTTGGAAATGATTTACGGGTGCAAGTCAAGGTAAATGTAAAATTCTCACCCAAATTTAGAACGGAGAACATACCAACACATTTCCAATATTTATTATGTTCCTTCTACGAGGATAAATAATTTGGGTTTAGGCAACCTTTTGGAGAAATGATATGACATCCTAATGATGAATTAATCAATAGAATATGAGATTGAAATGAAAACTTGATTGCTAGAGTCCCAACAACGAAGAACCAAATGTTCTTATTGGATATTCAAGAGGAGAAGTGAAGTGTCTGATAATATATGTCAAATATTCAATATGGTTATGCATTTGAGACTTGACTATCTAAAATTTTACGGTCTGATTGTCTTGTCAAAGAAAAGTATTGTGAAGGGGCTGCCACATATTCATCATACAAATAAATTTTGTGAATGGTATCTCTATGAAAAGTAATCCTAGAAGGATTTCTCGAACTTCAAGGCAATTTGAATTAGTGTGTATGAATCTTTATAGATTGATTGAGCATGTATCATTTGCTAAAAGTAATTATTTCATATCATTTATACATGACCTTTCTCGAAAAACATGAGAAATTTTCTTAGACAAAAGTCTGTTGCATTTGAGGCTTTCAAGAATTTCAAAGCGATGGCAGAAAATTAAAGTGGTCACAAGATCAAAGTCTTATGCTCATATCGTGGTAATGAATATGTTAGAAATTCATTCAATATGTTTTGCGAAGATGATTGCATTTTATCAATCTTTGACTATTCATATGTCTTCTCAAGAAAATGACATAGTAAAAAGGAAGAATAGGGTTATCTTGAAAATGAATCAAAGTATGTTGAAAACTAAAAAAATACCAAAGGATTTCTCGGATGAAGCTCCCCAGTGTGTTGTGTGTTTGATAAATTGCTATCCAACTAAAAGTATGCAAAATATGAATCCTCAAGAAACATGGAATGAATTTAAGCCAAGTACAATACATCTCCTTGTTTTCGAGAGCATTGCATTCTTTTATGTTTCAAAAGAAAGTAGTACCAAACTAGATGACAAGAGTGAATAAGAAGGTAATCATTAGTTAAGATGTTGAGTTCGACGAAGAAGGAATTTGTGATTGGTAAAATCAGCAGAAGAATTTCTTCCCTTTTGATGATGATGAAGAACAAGTCGATGTGATTCCACCTGAACTAACAACACCATCAACTCCACCGCCAAGAGTTGGCTGAGATACACCTTCTTCATCATCCTCAAGTGAAATTCCACACCAATTCACAAGTCTTCGGAAGATTTATGATGATACCAATGAGTTATTTCAACTTGAGGAATTAAATTTGTTTTATTTGCTTTTTGATCGTACGGTTAATGAATTTGATGATCTCAGTTGAGATTAAAACGTAAGAAATCCATGAATGAAGAGATCAAAACTATTGAGAAGATGATACTTGGGAGTTAGCCACTTCCTAGTTGTTAGAAGTCGATTGGAGTCAAATGGGTTTTCAAGGAGAAAAAGAATGCAAATAATGAAATGAAATGTTACAAGACAAAGTTAGTAGCTAAAGGCTATAGTCATAAACATGGTGTTAATTATAATGAAGTATTTGTACCTGTAGCTTATTTCAAAACAATGAGAATTATTATTTCCATGGAAGCGCAAAATGCTTGAAAGATTCATGAATTATATGTTAAATTGACTTTTTTGAATGGATTTCTACAAGATTTATATATTACAATATCCTGTATATGTTGTGAAAAAGCATGAAGACAAGGTTCCAAGTTGAAAATAACTTCGTATGGATTAAAGCACGCTTCAAGGGTATGGAATTTGGGATTCGATAAATTTCTTCAAACAATAGATTTATCAAATGTCATTATACACATGCTCTACATCGGAAGGTGAATACTAAGGGTAAAAGGAATTTATTTTATTCATATACAGATGATTTCAAGCTTGTTTTGTTATAACGATAGTGATTGGGATAGAGATAACGATTTTCAAGAAAGTATGAGTGGTCATTTGTTCTTTATGGAATATAAGACTTTTACATGATCATCGTAGAAGCATCCAATTGTTAAGCTTTAAAGTTGTAAAGTGGAGCTTCATTTGAGTTTTCCAAGTAATTTGGCTGTGAAATTAGTTAAAGAAAGTTAATTGCAATGAAGTGATTCTATCAAAAATTTTGTTGATAACAAGTCGTCATTGTCGTTGACCAAGAATCTAATTTTTCATGATCAAAGAAAGCACATCGATATGAAGTATCAAATATTGCAAGGCATTGAAGTCCATAAAGTCCTAAGAGCAAATCGCAAACATTTTCACCACGCCATTGAAGATTGATGCGTAATTTCGCAGTTTGCTTGGAGTTACAATAAATGAAGTTTAAAGTGGGTGTGTTGAAACTATAAACTTTATTTATTTAGTCAAGTTCATTAATGTCTTTTGGGATGATTCATGCATACATTAATGCACTAGTTTATTCATGTACTTGTAAAATATATGAAATTATTTGGGTATTGGTTTGCATTTAATAACTAGTATATGTATTGGATTAAATTCATGTTTTTTGAAGTCCATAAATGGTTAACGATTGTACTCTTTTTTGGCAAATCATTTTGGAGTGTTAAAAAAAAGTTTACATTCTTTTAATTATTTTCTTCTCTTGTGAAAGTTGTTCCATCTCCAAGTCTTCAACGGTGGTTTCTTCATGTTTGTCTTATTTTTCTTTTGATTTCATGGCTTTGCTCCTTCGCTGTGTGATATGTATATTTAAACATCTGTGAATTATGTCACCCACTTCAATTCCTCATCCATTGCCATCTTTGTCCTAATATATGAAAGTAACTCATGTTTAATAGAAACCCACTAAGAAACATCAATTTGCGTCATGTAGATGATGTATTCACAGTTGGTACTACTGCAATTAACTATAAATCTAGAATAGTGCAAAAGATTTTACTTTAACCATCATACAAGAAAGTACATGAAAAATATTGTGGCTATAATTTGCAAGCATTTCATCATTTCTTCTTTTAAGGATGAATATCAACATTTGAGGAGATTCGGGTAGCAAAAATCCAACCGACTTGTTAATCAAAATAGTAACTACATAGCAATTATAGCCTTGTTCAACTTTTGTAGGTCTTCTGAAGTATAGACAATAATTTTGAAAATACAATAGATTCACTTCAATAGTGTTAGGTTTTTAAAGTAATTGACAAGTCTGTGAACAAAATGGACTAGATTTATTGTGTTGTAAAAGTCAAGGAGTAAGTTGCAATTGTTATAAATTGAGTTGTATTAGGTCTAAGGTTTGAGATTGGAAAAGAAGGAAAACGGCGCTACAATTTCGCTAAACTGTCGCAAAAACTTGGCTCGAGAGACAGAAACAGAAACATTGTCGCTAGCCTATCATCAGGACTTTGCTCGAGTGACACATCATCGCTCACTTGTCGTCCAGATTTTGCTCGAGTGACAGAGTTATCCAAAGAATTTAATTCGCATTTTAAGGCTTTTTATCCGGCCCATTCATTCCATAACCTGAAGTATAAATACTAAAACGCATCTGAATGATTTTTTTCAAGGTTGAACATTGATAAAACATTGATTACTTCATATTCTCTCCATCCACAGCTTTCAATCTTCATTGATTGTTTTATCATTAGCACTGAAAACATCAAAACCATTTAATCCAAATACCAAATTGCTACTTCCTACAGATTCGTCAAAGTGCTAAAGATCAAAGGAAGGTGATTATAGTTCCAGTTATTGGAGAACGCGGTGTTTTTCGTTGATCCACATGAGATAAACGAATTCATAAAGCCGGAGTTGGTGTAGGAGCACGCAATTCAGGAGAGATTTGAAAATTGCAGTTGTGAGTTGGTGCAGAAGCAGCAATCCAGGAGAGTTGGGGGAATTGCAGTCTGGAGGTCCGAAAATACCAGTGGTAGTCATACCAATGGTGGATTTCTGACTGGCAATGTGCCCGGAGTTTTTACCCAGTTGGGTGACCATTCCATAACCGTACCATAACCACGTAAGTCGATTTGGTTCGTATCTCGGTTCATTTAATAACCATGAAAATAAATTATTAAATATCCCAAATGAAAATGTAAACAGTATTCTAACTTCCAAATGCAAAATTCGAATTTAACAAACAATATTATCAACATAGGTCAAGACTCTTCCTAGCCTCCTTCTTCTTATGCTACTGTTGAAGAATAGACAGCGGTTGAAGCACGATGGAGCAGGTGACTTTGCCAGCTACGAACCAAACTCGAATGGCGGATGCGGATGATAGGATGAGGCAATGAAAATTGAGTGACTGGATGACTGAGAAAGCAGCAAAAACTGAGTGGAGTCGGCCGCTGAGACTGGGAGAAAGAGAAGGCGAAGACGGAGGACATGAAGGAATGAGGCGGATTGAGGATTCAGTGGAAATGGGAAGTAGGGGCGGAATCGTTATAAATGGAGAAGGGTTGAATTGATGGTATTGAGCGAAATGCTAATGGGTTTTAGGGCATTACTTTAAAAAAAAAAAAAGGCCTTCAAATTGAGTCCAGGAGTTCAAAATTGCCCAATTAATTTTGGGAAAGAATAATGGAAAGCACAATTGCCCAATTAATTTTTTTAACGGGTAATCAGTTCGGGGCGGCGCACCGTCGCTAAATACCATACCCGCCCCACCCCGAACTGGGTTATTAAAATCAAAACCATAACCACCCCATTGCACCATTGGTTCGATTTTTTTACCCCATTCGGTTCGGTTAACCGCGATTTTCGATTTTAACAGTTCGAATTGCCATCTCTAATTTCAACATAGGAAAATTAGATTGTTTGATTAACCATCTAGAGATAATTAATAGTGACTTGTTGATAGTTAATTATTAAGTTTTAATTCTGTATAATCACATATCCACCCTCCTCTAAGTGTAGTTTGGGTTGAACCTCATAATTTCAATTGGTATCATAGCTACATTTCGATTCTTGACCCTTAAATTAATCTAGATAAGCCAGTCTCTATCCGTGCATCTATTTTTTGAAGGAAGCAACTATACTTACTAGATAGTTTGAATGAGAGCATTTCTTAAATCGTTGGATCAGTGTATTTGGATCAGTGTACAAAACGATTGGACTGCACTTTCATCCACTGTTGTCGGTGTTGTTACACGCACTGATATTTCTATTTAGACCAAAGATCAAGTTGTTGATTGCAATTGGAATAGTAAAGAGATTGATGCTTTATTTATGGCTGTGTCAGTAAAGGAGTTTAGGAGAGTGTCGACGTGTTAAACTGCTAAATATGTTTGGGATATCTTAGAGACCACACACGAGGGTACCAAAACTGTAAAGAACTCCAAACTGCAAATGTTAACATATAGGTTTGAAAAAATTAGAATGAAAGACAATGATATGTGAAGCTAAATGATATAGTTAACTTAAGTTTCAACTTAGGTGAGAAGATTCTCGAGTCTAAGATAGTTCGAAAAGTTCTTAGATCCCTACTTGAAAGGTTTAGACCTAAGATCACCACTATTGAAGAAAGTAAGGACTTAGATAAAGTTAAGATAGATGAACTCGTAGGATCTCTCCAAACTTATAAAATCACCATTTCTCAACCAAAGAAGGTAAAATCTATAGCCATGAACATGATTAGAGAAGCTGAGAGTGAGTCTACTGACGCTAAGACCCTTAAGGATGACGAAATAGTTTATTTCGTGAAAACATTTCAAAAGGTGATGAGGAATAGGATAAAACCTCACGATAGAAAAAATGATGTCCCTAGTAAATTTTTGAAAGATAAGCGTGAGAAAATTAATCATAGGACTTCTAATAAGAAAACCCAGTCAGTTAGATGCCATAAATGTCAGGGTTTTGGTCACTTTAGGAATGAATGTCCTAATTTGAAAAAGAATTTGAATAAAGGAAAAGGTAAGGCATTAGCAGTGACTTTGAGTGATAATGAATCAGATTCGAGTGTTCAGAGTGATACCACTGGCAGTGAGGATGAACAAAATTTTATGGCCTTCACGTCTATAGCTAAGATTGAATCCAATAAGAAAAGTGAAAAGGTGGAGAATAAAGAACGTAGAGAAATCTGAGGATGACTCTAAGGATGAGATCAATATTCACGAGTCTTATCAAGAGTTATTTAAGGAGAGTTTTAAAATCAAGAAGGTCAATAAAGCTGTACCGAAAAAGGTTAATGAACTTGAAAAAGAGAGAAACTTACAGATGACCTTCGAGACTCTACCAAAAATTTGAGTGATTTAAAACTTGTTAATGAGAACTTAGAAGCCAAGTTAAATCCTTAACAAGTGATCTTGAAAAATCTAACACTCAACTTCATTCCTTTATGAGTGGTACTCAAAAACTCGATAATTTGTTGGGAACGAATAAGCCACTAGAAATAGGTACGGTCTAGATTACATTCTAAGTGGTAATACTACTGCTAGTACTTCCAAGACCACATTCTTCCTAACCACTAACAAGATTAGGAATACTGCTAAACCTGAACACAAGGGCAAGAACGTCTTAGGATCGAGTCCTATTAGATAACATAGGATCAGTCGTCCTATAAATCAACAACAATCTCTGAGTAGGTTTGAATCTAGATTTATTCCCACATGTCACCATTGTGGTGCACTGGGACACACAAGACCTATGTGTCATAAACTTGTGACTAGAAGTAAAAGTCAAGATATCTCGAGTAAGGTTAACTTCCTTACCAATCAGGTTAGCCATTTAACTGAGGTGATGACTCAGTAAGCTAAAATCACATCTACTCCTAAAAAGGTTTGGGTTAAGAAGAGCGACCTAAAATGTCGTGAGACTGATCATGTTCTTAAAGGAAAAGGACATTAATGTACCTCTTTGATTAGGTACTTGGTGCATGCATGTACAGTTAATTGATTCAATTCATTCTCACGTGCATTTAATTTAATTTATTTTTGTTTTGTTTTAAATTTTGTTTTGTGTGTTTTTGATTTTAAAAGTTCTTGATTTTTTATAATATAAAAATATTAAAAATTAAATTTTTATTTGTTGTGATCAAGCATGAGTTTAATCGATGAGCTGTAACATAGTTTCCATTACTGACTTAGGTTATTTATGGAGTACTAGTATAGACGTATTCATGTACCATCTGCATTGCATACACTATGATATTGTTATTGGGACTACCACGTGTGTGAGATTTGGGATGACAATCACTTGTTAGTAAGGTGACTTTGAACATGAATTGACCTTATTTATTAGACTTAATCTCAAGTTTATCACTGGTGGTAAAAAGCTTAATATCTTATATTTTTCTTCGGAGCCTATTTGACTTGAGTAACTAAGCCTGCGGGGTTTCTCATAACCTAGTACCTATGGTCAACTAACTTGGGTTAACCAGCTTAAAGCTCACTATAAGGGTCAGTTTAGTCTCTTAATGAAGACGAGGCTACACTTAAATTGAAAAAAATAATAATGAGCTTAAAATATTGAAAGATTTTAAAAAAATGCTCAATTTTAGGGGGAGAAAAGAAAATTTCCATACAAAATGAGCTTTTCTGTATAGATTTTAATGTGTTTTAAATGGTTTAACTTTCATAAGTAGAGGAATACACTTATTAGCATTGGTTTTTAGCGTGTCTTTTCTCATAAAATTAAAGTTTGGAATCCTATTTCCAAAGGATTAGTGACACTTTGCACATATGAGTCATTTATACAATTTACTCAATATTAACTTGAGTTACGTATGTGGGAATGGTTACTGTTCATTGCTTATATTTATGCATGCTAACAACTCCATTTTTGGGTTATTGTATGTTAATTTTCAGTCTCTTGTCATTTGTGATAAAAATGGGGAGTAGTAAACTTGGTACTTAAAATGGTGACATTAACATTTGGTACTTAAAAATTTTAAATTAACATTGAATGTTAAAGTTTTGATTTGGAAGTATAGATTATTTGTTTCAGCTAGATTAAGTGTTGATATTTAGTTATATTAATGTTTCTTTTGGTATATTCGTTTATATTGATATTGCATCTTAAGTCAGATGGTATGATTTAATGTATCTTATTTTTAGTTGGTATGATTAATGATTAACTGTTTGAAATGTGTTTATTCATATTACTGTTTCACGTGTTTTTATATTGGATATTAACTATTGAGTTGTTTGTTTCAGGAAATAGGTTTACAAAGATAAAGCACAGCTCAGTCAAGACAATTGACTTGATAGTAGTAGGTGTTTTGAGTTTATTTTATTTTACTACCTTGACTTTAAATTTGTAGTTTTGTCACAGAATTTCAAAGGGGTTTGTTAGGTTTTTTATGTAATTGGCAAGTTTGTGAACAAAAGGGACTATATTTATTGTGTTGTAAAAGTCAATGAGTAAGTTCCAATTGTTATAAATTGAGTTGTATTAGGTTTAGGATTCGAGATTAGAAAAGAAGGAAAAATGGTGTCGTAATTTCGCTAGACTATCTCCATGACTTAGGTCAAGCGGCAGAAACTGAAACATTGTCGCTAGCCTGTAGCCAGGACTTTGTTCGAATAACACACCGTCGCTCGCTTGTCGCCCGCCTTTCGCTCAAGAGATAGGTTTATCTGGAGAATTTTAATTCGCATTTTTAAGGCTTTTTATCCGACCCATTCATTTCTTAACTTACAATATAAATACCAAAACATCTCTGAACAATTTTTTTCAAGGTTGAACATTAAAACACTAATTACTTCATATTCTCTCCATCCACAGCTTTCAACCTTTATTGATTGTTTTGTCCTTAGCATTGAAAATATCAAAACTATTTAATCCAAATATCAAATTGCTACTTCCTACACATTTGTCAGAGTATAAAGATCAAATGAAGGTGATTGGAGTTCCAATTGTTGGAGAATGCGATGTTCTTCGTTGATCCACATGAGATAGACGAATTCACAAAGCCAGGAGTTGGTATAAGAGCACGCAATCTAAGAGGGCTTTGAAAACTGCAGCTGGGAGTTGGTGCAGAAACACGCAATCCAGGAGAGCTGTGAGAATTGCAATCAGGAGGTCAGAAAGTACTAGTGGTAGTCATATCTGATGGACTATAAGTTCAAAATTCGTTTATAGTGGATTTCTGACTAGAAAAGTGCTCGGAGTTTTTACCCAGTTGAGGTTTCTCTGTGATCATTCCTAATGTTTATTTATTGCTTTTATTTAACTGCAGTATTTTAACACAGAAAAATTGGACTATTTGATTAACCATTTATAAATAATTAATATTGATTTGTTGCTAGTTAATTTTTAAGTTTTAATTCCGCATAATCACCTATTCATCCCCTTCTAGGTGTAGTTTGGGTTGAATTTTGTAATTTCAAATAGAATGTTTGTAGAGAAGAGCAAAGTGATTCATGTGAAGATAACCTCTTTAACTTTCAAATCTAATGGAAGAGCAGTGAGATTGATGTTTTCCTTTGATGAAATAATATTGGAGGATGACTATATCTTCCAAATATAGGCCGGAGTCAATTGTTGATCTTCTGAAAACAAGGAGCATTTAATAATATTTGGGTCGTCTATGATATCAATACCCACGTGAAGTGAAGACAACATACTGTAGAGTTGCTAAATATGTAACATGGAGTTATAGAAAACTGCTTCTATAGCGTATTATTACCCCTTTGATCTTTTTTTTTTATCCTTAAAATATTTCTCTTAACATTATAAAGAACTTCAAGCTCGAAGTGTGCCAATGATATTAGAATTCAAAAAAGAATTATATATGTTAGTAACACTTGTTAGGGATAGAAGAAACTAGATTATCTCTAAACTCGACTGAGATGTTTTCTTCAACTCAGACCCCAAACCAAACTCCAAGGTATTGTACTAAACTGAATATCCACCAAAGTATTAAACCTCTACTGATCAATCTTCAAAGATTCTGCACACCTTGTAAGACATAGAATAAGGACATTAACTGCCACTCCAACATAACATGGGGGCATTTTTACAAACTTCAAAAACTCCACCTTCACCAATGTACTTGTACCCTTTTGAATCAAGAGTAGTCAAGTGTTCTAAGCATCCCATTAAACATTTAAATTTTGACCCTTCCAATACCAGCTACATTACAATGTGTTTTGTTGCCCATAATTACCACACCCTTTAAAACTTCTTTATATGTTGAAAAAAAAAAACCAGATTGTGACATATATGAAAAGTGAAAATTGTATCAAGAATCCAATCATTTTTGGGTTTGGAATTATTGTCAGAAATAATCAAAAGTTCTCCATCACTCAAACAATTCTCTGCAATAATTTGCTTTGTTTGAAGTATCTGATTGCTTTCCCTTCTAATTTACAGCTAATTTTTCTCTATTCTGCAACTTATAGCGATCGTCTTCGTGTGTCCCTTCTCTTTGCAATAGTTAGAAATTTTATTACTCAAGTTTGACTGTGAACTGCCTTTCTCATAATAGCCATGAACAATAAGGCATGCTTTTTAAGCCTTAGAACCTACAAGATGTTTCATCTTCTCACTTGAAAATAAAAAATCAAATACTTCTTCAATGGTGAAAGTATTACGACTATAAAATATTGTACCTCTAAACGACATATATGAAGCAGACAACGAACATAATAAAATCAAACTCAAATCCTTTTTATCATACTTTATCTTTAAGGTCTCCAAATCGAAGATAATTTCTTCAAAGACAGCAAGATGATTTTCTAGAGATGTGCCTTCTATCATACGGTGAGAATACAAATGCTACTTCAGGTGCAATTTGCTAGTTAGACACTTAGTCATGCACAATTGTTCCAACTGCAACCATAACACAGCTGATGTTTTTTTCTTCATCCCGAAAAATGTGATTTGAAAGATGAAGATAAATTTGAGAATGGACCTTTCGATCCTTACGTTGTTTCTTCTCCAACTACCAATTTAAGGGCATCTAGTCAAATTCCAACAAGGCATCATCCAAATCCAACTGAGTGAGCACTGCTTGCATATTCACCTGCCACAGCAAGAATCTAGTGCTTCAATCCAAAAATGAAATATTATAATTCATGGTTTCTATCAAGAACAAAATGTCGAACACATCAAACTTTAAGCTTTGATACCACTTGTTAGAATCCAAACAAGAATTATGTATTGAGACCACTTTGTAGGAATAGAATAAATAAGATTATATGGCACAATATGAAGTAGCAATCACAATACATGAACAATTGGTAGATGAGTGAATAATTTATTAATATGGAGAAAAATTACAAAGTATTGTGTTTATATCTTGATTCTAACTCGTACAAAGTCTATTTAAGCCATGAAATTCGAGGACTATTTATAGGGCTCAAAAATATATATTATAGTTAGAAAGAAGATCAATAACCGAGCTGGTCGACTTTAATCGACCAGCCCATCGACCAGTCGGCCGATCTATGCTCTTTCTCACCATTACTCTCATCGGAAGA
>CAIGRP010033253.1:0-16644 GCA_903798385.1 Fraxinus cuspidata
ACTAAAAATCACTCTACGCTATTAACTACCCAACTAAACTCTAACACGTGCATCGCACGCGCGTGCACTAGTGTATTCTATAAATCTTTATTGCGATATGTAATTTTATTTATTCTTTATTTCTTAGAAAGTCTGTCTTGATATCATGTAATAAATTCATCATTATATTGGTATTTATTTTTACATACTCAATAAAATGACAATGATGAGATGTTTAATTGTTAAATTTTATGATCAATACTTTTAATGTCGAATGTGGGCTTGATTTATTTATTTAAATTCCACCTGTCGTCGGACAAAAGTATCTTTATGACTCTGCGGCCATAACCCTTCAAGGTTTCCGGCCCCTTGCTGGAAACTTGGTTAATTTTACTTGCACAATTGAAGACTTACATAAAACTTGGAGAAACTGCTTTTGATTACTTGAGAGAAGTCTTTACTAACACACACACGTGTTTGCGTTTACCACTCTATGCTATTGAAAATGAACTATTCAAGTATTTATGGACAAAACATTGCACATTGCATAGAAATTGAAATTAAGGGCCAGAATTAAAAAGATCCAATGGACATATTTAGCCCCTGTTTCATATCCTTTATTTGTCAAAAACAAAATTTTGAATAGTGAATTTTTGTAGAATATTTTATTGTCTGTGATAAAAAATAGTATGTATTAAAAAGAGTTTTAAAATAAAAGATATCAAACATTGGCTTAAATAGAGTATCATCCCACCCACCAAGATAGATTATTGATTCTAATCTAATTAAAACTAACTCCAACAAATAATATACTTATTAAAGATCAAGATTTTGAGTTATAATTTCCTAATTAACTCAATTAAGCAATTTGAATGTGTATAAAAGCCTTAGCCTATGTTTGATAGTTATGGTTTTCCATGGAAAACATTTTACATGTTTTGGCTTGTTTAAGTTATTTTTTGTTATGAAATTTTTTTCCTACTTTACTCCACATGTACACATTTTCATAGATATTGTGGAATTTTGGTGGGAAAACTGATTTCCACAATTTTTTTATTTTATTTTATTATTCTTTATTTTTTTTGGCAATGGCACCAAATTTTATTTCCAATTGTAAAAAAAAAAATCATTTAATGGACAATTTTTATAAAAAACGAAGTCAAACGAACAACAAAAATAAAAAATTTAAATATTTTCCAGAAAATTATACCAATCAAATACAATTAATTACAATTTTCAGTAAAATAAATTCTAGGCAATTCAATTCCCTGGAATTCATTTTCTTTCCACCAAAATTCCATCTTTACAATCAAACGGACCTTAGAGAGAAACTCAATCACGCAAAAAATCTTGAATTATGAATTCACCGTTGCAATCCAAATTCAATCATCAACTATTCGTGAATTGTCAATTCTTTCCCAGGTAAAATTTCAATAATGATATGTAAACCTAATTAAGTTACGAACACATAAGCAAACATTTACTCACAACATCATAATCCATGGTTACATAAGGAATAATAACATCTTCATGTATACAGCACCGATTTTGTTTATTACCATGTGTTAGTTAATACCAAATCGAAAGCAATATAAATTACAAACATGTTATAATGGTAATTAGCATCAAAACGGAATAATTACATAATAAACAATAAATCTAAATTAAGAATTAAATAAAATGAGCAACTCGAATTAAATTAAATCACAAGGTTTTATTGGTAATCCTACCCCAATAGGTTTATTAGGACATGATTGGATTATACAAATACAATCACAAGGTTTATTCGATTATAGTTCGTATCTGTCTCAGACTCAAAGTGACACAATCAATTCATAACAAGCATATAAATAAGGCTACTAAAATAGTTTTTAACTTAGCCAATGTTCGATCTCTATGTGTGTATAGCCAACTCTATTTATCACCTCCATTAAGTCAATATTGTATAAAAAATAAACTTTCAAGTGTGTTTCATCCTAACCAATAATGGTCAAAGTTTTCATTTTCCACCAGTGAGATGTACATCCCCAAACTTGATATTTATACCCTTTCACGAGCTATTATTTCTAAACCACCCTCTCAAATCACTTGTAACTCTCCACTCAAGTTCAGTTGGAATGAACTAACAAATGCAAGTAATTAGATACGTGAAGATTCTTCTTAATTTTAAGTGTCCCAGTCTTCATGACTTCACTAAGCAAATCAAACCCACTAGTTATTGAAATCCTCAAAATTTTGTTTGTCCCGGGATAATTGTTTGGTGTCATCACTAGGATATTTTTTAGGGTAACTTTCACTTATGTGGACATGGTAAATTTTTTCCTTTTTTTCCCCTTGACTAATACAATACATTTTATTTGAACTAGTAGTTGGGATCAAATTCGTAGCATACCATACCTAGTTTCCACTTGTTAGCCAAAATCACTATACACATAATTCCCTCGCGGAATCAAACATATATTCCAATCTAGTTTCTTCCATCAGTTCAGTCACGCCCAAACGATTCTTGCTCATTAGTTAAGTGATTGATGTGTTTCATAATATGCGTTTGGCACAACTGCCAACCTTGTTCTAGCAACTCGAAGTTCTATACTTTTTACACAATAATTTCCAAAACCAATTAACAATTAGTGATGGCTACGTGCTTAATGATAAACATATGGTGTCCATGGACAATTGATAATACAAAAATAAGCACTAAAGTAGCATCATTTGGTCACAAAGCACAGTTTAAAACATAATATCATGGCAAGTGTATCCAACAAAGTAACACAAAAACATATTTTTCTCATTTTTCAAATATTTCAATTTTTTAGTTTTCACTACATATTTGAGTTTTTTAACTTTCACATATAAAGAAGAAATAAAAGCTGATTCAAAGAAATGTAGACCTAAATAACTTGATAAACAACTTAACTACCACATTCAAGGAAGAGCAACAAACATCCCCAAACTTGAGAAAAACGTTGTCCCCAATGAGCACGCGGTGAGGTGAATAAATGCGTTGTGGAAAATTAATGCGAAAATGATCCACAAACTTAGACAATGATGATTGATAAGTGTATTATTCGAGGCCTAAAATAGCGATACTCAATAGTTCTTTTGACAAAATAAATCCTAAATTATTGTATTTTATATTTAATAGGTGAAACTCTATGAATGCAAAGGCGGCTGATACAATTAATTTTTTTTGTTGTTCACATTTCGCAGAAAGAGAATACACATGCACGCAACAAAAAGAAGAGAAGAAGAAAAAGCAGGAGAGAAACAAAGGAGAATTTGCCGCCAGCTTTGGGGAAAAAAAATGAAATTGGGTAGCTTGGCTAATATATATTATACACCCACACTGGAGGGTGGGCTGATTATCCACACACACAGAGAAACCGAAAAAAAAAAACATACGAAACGCATACAATGGCTGGGAACTGAAGGAAAAGCAGTTTCAATCACGTTTCGCCAATTTTTGATGATGTCGTTCCAATTTTGCATGTTTAACTTCAATATTATTCTAGACTAAATTTTTACATTACTAAGATGTAGATGAACTCTTGTTTTGAAATTTCTAGTATTAATTAATTATTTTGACGTTAATTTATTTGAATGCTTGGATGTTTATTATGGTTTAGTTTGCTTTTCAATTAATTGGCCATTAGTTGAATTGTTTGTGAATTTTGTTATCATCAAGAGATAATTGGATCGTTAGCACGTAGTAATAAGTATTGTGAGGTTGGATAAATGATAGAGATATACTTCTATGCTTCACATGATTTTTTTAGATGTTTTAGCTCGTATAAAGTTTTCTTATACGTCAGTATCTTTTATAGAGATATATAAATATAACATATAGGATCAGATTTAATTTCTATCGAGAGAATCTCTTAAATAAATTTGAAATTTCGACCAACTTGTAAGATAACAACTTCTACATCTTAGCAATGTATCTCAAAAATTTGATAAATTTTTACTTTGATTTATAATACGTGATAAATTAGACATAGATTTAATTTCAATATTATGTTAGTCTAGATTTTTTAAATTACTAAGATATAGATGAATCCTTATTTTGAAATTTTTAGTAGTACGTGATAAATTAGACATAGATTTATTACAAATTATTATTGTTATTCGATTAAGGTATTATTAACTTTAATTCGATAAAACACATAGTTCTCGTGGGTTCGACACTGTACACATTAATACTTTATCATGATCCCGTTCACTTGTGGGTTTTCAAACGGTTATGTTTTTGGCGCCGTTGTCGGAGACTACTGTTTTTGATACGTTTAGTTGATTTTAAATTTAATTTGAATTTTATTGCTTTTTTAGTTTAGTTTTATATAAAAAAAAATTATAGTGTTTCCCTTACTTTTTCGAGAATGTGTATGCAAAGTTTGAGAATCGGTGATCTTACTCAATTTGACCTAGAGATTGAACGAACATTCAACATTCGAAAAAGACAACAACTGAAAACAAACCAAAAATAGAAAGAGAAAGATATGACAGAGGGAAATCCGAATCAAATAGTCGTATGGGGCTAATCTAGAAGCAGCACAATCGAATGTGGTTGCTGCTAATGGAAATGCAAGGCTAATGGGAAAGTACATGGTTCCACCAGTCGTGGAAAGCCAATCTAGCATAGCATATATGGCGCTTGGTTATGTAAACTTTCACCTGAGGACTAGTGTGATCAACATGTTCCAAAACGCGCTACAATTCTTTGGGAGAGCTTCAGAGAATCCAAACACTCATGTATCAAGATATCTGGACATGTGTGCAACTATCGAGTATCCAGGGGTGTCCAGTAAAGTAATAAGACTGAGACATTTTCCATACACGTTGAGAGACTCAGCCGAGAGTGGTTAGACACTTGTCCACCTCAGAGCATCACTACATGGAATCAATTGAGTCAAAATTTCTTAGCAAATATTTTCCACTGAAAATGATTACAAAGCTGAAAGACGAGATTACAATTTTCCAACAACTAACTTGGAATGCTATTCAGATGTTTGGGAATGATACAAGGGTTTACTCCACCAATACCTACAATACGGATTGCAAAAATGGCTTCAGGTGCAGTACTTTTACATTGGTCTGAATTCGATAAGCATGGCTAACGTAGACTCTGCATGCGATGGTTCTATCATAAAAAGAATTGCGGGTCAAGTCTATCAAAAAATGGAGGATCTGGCATTCATCAGTGCACTTTGGCCTACTGAAAGGATGGGTGGAAAGAGAGTTGTTGGGGTATTCTAAGTTGATTCTTTGACAGCAATTTCAGCACAGTTGGCATCATTGGCACATAAGGTGAATAAGATGAATGTAGCCCAGACAATAGGATTGAAATGCAACATTATGGAGGGAACCACGAGAGTGTTGATTGTAATATAGGATCTCCTTTTGTTCAAACAGTGAATGATGTGAACTATACTCAGAATTTTCAAAGACAACAACACAATCCAAATCCTAACACTTATTACCCATGCTGAAGAAACCACCCAGGTTTTCAAAAGAGCAACAACCAGGGTACTTAGACCGCACCACAGCAAATTGCACCACAAGGTTTTCAGCTAAATGAGAAAATCTTCATTAGAAGATCATGTGATTAAGTTGGCAGAAATATCTACTCAACACATGCAGCGTAGAGCTTGCAAGTTTAGGGAGCTACGATAAAAAATTTGAAAAATCAGATGGACAGATAACAAATGCACTTTTAGATAGATTACCAGGAACATTGCCTAGTGGCACTGAAATGAATCCAAAAGAGCACTAGAAGGCTATAACTACTCGTAGCGGGGTACAGTTATGTTGAACAAAGAATGTAGTGCCATCTTACACAATAAGCTACCACCTAAACTAAAGAACCCATGGAGTTTTACTATCCCTTGTACCATTGGTGAAATGACATTTGAAACATTTGATAAGGTTCTTTGTGATTGTACTAGCATTAACCTTCTGCCTTATCTATTTTTAGGAAACTAAACTTAGGAGAGGCAAGGGCAACATCGATCTCTTTGCAACTGACAGACAGGTCCGTAAAATTTTTCAGAGGAATTATAGAAGATATACTAGCAAAGTAGATAAATTTATATACCTAGCAAATTTCGTCATTTTGGACATGGTTGAGGAGGACAAAGACGCATCATTAATATTGGGGAGACCATTCCTTGTAACATGTCGAGCCTTAATAGATTTTCAGAAAGGACAATTGATGCTGCGATTAAATGATGAGTAGGTGACATTCAACGTCTTTTGCGCAATCAAGTACCCTATTGAATCAAATAGTTGTCTACGTATAAGGTAAATTTGGCTGTGGAGGAAACTTTCATTCTTGAGCACCCTCAAGACCACTTGGAGAATCTTCTTGTACGCTCACATGATAAAAAATCAATAGTTGAAGAGATAAGCTAGATCACCTACATTGTAGAGTCTACATCGCCCATCAGAAGAAGACAGTTTGAATAACTTGGTACCTAGTAAACCACTACCTTCTATTCAGAAAGCACCAAATATTGAGCTCAAACAACTGCCATCACATCTAAAGTATGCTTACTTGGGAGAGTTATCTACATTCTCTGTGATTATTGCAAATGAGATGATCGAGTTGGAAGAGCAGAGGCTACTAAGAGTTTTGCGGGAACATAAAACAGCTATTGGGTGGTCCATTGCAGATATCAGAGGAATTAGTCCATCGATATGCATGTATAAAATCTTGATGGAAGAAGAGTATAAACCAATAGTGGAAAATCGGTACAGATTGAATCCCACCATGAAAGACGTCGTGTCAACAGAGGTATTAAAGCTCCTTGATGCTGGCATCATATATCCAATCTCTGATAGTAAATAGGTTAGTCCGATTCATGTTGTGCCAAAGAAATAAGGGATTACAGTGGTAAATAATGAAAATAATGAACTGATACCGACAAGGTCAGTCATGGGATGGAGAGTGTGCATAGACTATAGAAAGCTAAATAATGCAACTCGAAAAGATCACTTTCACTTACCTTTCATTGATCAGATGTTGGAACGACTTGTAGGGCATTCACATTATCGCTTCTTAGTTGGGTACTCATGATATAATCAGATTGCAGTGGTTCTAGAGGATCACGAGAAGACTACATTTACGTGTCCCTATGGCACCGTTGCATGTAGAAGAAAGCCATTTGGGTTATGTAATGGTCCTGCCACATTTCAACGACCCATGATGGCAATCCTTTCTGATATGGTGGAGAAAATCATTGAAATCTTCATGGATGACTTCGGTGTTTGGTGCATCATTTGAGAGTTGCCTCTCAAATTTGGGAATGGTCTTGCGGCGATGTGAGGAAACAAATTTGGTGTTAATTGGGAGAAGTGTCACTTCATGGTGCAAGAAGGAATTAGGGCCAGGATTTCAGCAAATGGTATCAAGGTGGATAAAACAAAGATTCAAGTGATGGAAAAGCTACATCCACCAACTTTGATTAATGGAGTACGTAGTTTCCTCGGCCATGCAGGCTTCTACAGGAGGTTTATCAAGAATTTATCCAAAATCACCAAACCACTATGCAGCTTACTTGAAAAGGATATACCATTTTATTTTTCTGATGATTGTTTGGCATCCTATAACACTCTTAAAGAAAAGTTAACTTCAGCACCGGTTATAGCTGCACTAGACTGAGAACTCCCATTTGATTTGATGTGGGATGCAAGCGACTATGCAGTAGGGACAGTGCTTGGTCNTGTTTGGCATCCTATAACACTCTTAAAGAAAAGTTAACTTCAGCACCGGTTATAGCTGCACTAGACTGAGAACTCCCATTTGATTTGATGTGGGATGCAAGCGACTATGCAGTAGGGACAGTGCTTGGTCAAAGAAAGGATAAAATTCTCTATGTCATCTACTACGCGAGCAAGACTTTGACAGAGGTACAACTGAATTATGCAACCACGGAAAAAACGCTGCTAGCCATTGTGTTTGCTTTCGATATTTCAAATCATATCTCATGGGACAGAAGGTAATTGTCTAATCATACAGCTTTGAAATATCTAATGTCTAAGAAGGATGCGAAAATTAGGCTGATTTGGTTGACTTCACCAATGTATATGTACCGTTTAAAGTTAAGAGTATTCAAGAAAATAATATTTCTTTTCAAATTTGGAACATGTCTCATAGCATCAAATGTTCTGACTACCCAATCAAATATCTTAATTATGACCTGTTTAATACCATCTATCCTATAAGGTGTATTATTATCCATTACCACAACATCTTTCAAAACTCTTTCATATGTAGAAAAGAAATCTCAATTGTGACACATGTAAAGTGCAACTTGTATCAAGAATCCAATCATCATCATGCTTAGAGTCGTAAAGTTCTGAAAATTTCATAAAATGGAATTTAATTATTCTTTATATTTTGAAAAATTGGAGGACTAAAATGATTTATGTATTAATTCGATTTCATTTGGATCAAATATTTAGATTTAGATAGAGTAATGATAAGTATATCAATATTGGACTTATTGGATAACTCGTATTTAATCTTCTATTTTAGACTTGAGAAAAAGTTGATTCGGATAAGTCAGCTCCAAGATATTTCAGTTCGAAGAATTTTTTAAAAAATAGTTTTTTATTTAATTAAAATTTTGAATTTAAATGGGGTTGCTGCCACGCGTATGGATTTTGTTTTTTTATTAGTTTTGATTTTATGTTATAGGGGTTGGCTGCCACGTGTTGGGTTTGTTGGAGATATAGTATTTTCATTTTTTTTTATGGGATAATGGTTGTAGTACCTTTGCATGTAGAACACGGTGCTTTGTGGTTTAATTTTTCTATAAATCTAACTTCCTTTTCAACTTAATACCATACATGAGGTTTCATTATTTTCACCCTAGAATATATTGATACACATATATACATCACATAAGTAGCAAATAAAAATTTGGAACGTGATTTTGGTTTTTGCCTTTCAAATTTATTTGATCTAACAAGGTAGAATAACGAAGTGCTGTTGATTCTTATTCAGTTTAAATTATTTTTTCATGATGTTAAAATTATTATGCTAATAAAAGTTAAAGATATGATTTGATATGTATGTTATAACCATTCGGTACCAACAATATGATATTTCTTGAATTATTACAGGTTTTTAAAGATATAATATTTTTCACATATGTTTTAAATCATTTATTCGGGATTGCACCATTATTTCGTGTCATATTGAGTATTCTTATGTATTCACCCTTTTTTCTACTCCTCACAGGTTAGAACGGGTCATTGGTTGACAAACGATGAGGTGAGTCGTGGTGTCAGGATTTATGAGACTCAATAAAATAATTTAGTGTAATAAGACAATTTTTTGCTATTTTTATCATCTGAATAATTCTTTTATGAATTTGGAACATGATTTTATTTGGCTATGCATTTTTGTATGTTGACTTTATGGTGGCCATGTTAATTGTTAAGTTTGCTTTATTGCAAATTGTGATCAACATTATTTGTCTTTCAATGTTGACACTTAAATGTTGAAAGCATCATATATACATGCATTTACGTCTCAAAATAAAAATTACTCAGGGTCGTGTCAAATTCACTAGTCATGAGTAATTTACAGTTAATTAAATCTTGTTTTGTCATTCCATTTCTTCCATGATTTTGACAAGACAATTATTATGTTTCCTACTTTTCAATACTGTGTGCTCGTTAATCTTCATGTATTTACTATTCGAGGGAGCAAATTAGTTATGAGTTTGAGTTGTTTACCAATTAGGTGATAAATAAGTTAATTAATAATGTGGGAAATTACTAATCGATTTTGTGTAAATTATCATACACAAATTAATAAATAATTATTTTATTAAGAAATAATTTTGGTAGTGACTTGAATATATAACATTGGGTCCGACAGTTTGGTATGGGAGATCGAGTTTAATTTTCTATAGACCCATACAGACTTTAGAAATTAAAAAAATAAAATAATAATAAAATAATGAAAATGCATGAACAGTGTTCACAATGAACAAAGACTACTGTTCATGATGAACAGTGGAAAGATCATATATATATATATTGCAAAATATTTTCACCTTTTGAAATTCGTCTAGACCGTTAATATATGTATATATTTTTAACTTTTGAGAAATATCTTAAGAAAATATTACATTTTACTATAATGGTCACTAAACTATCCTGTTAGTATATTTTTCCATGCACTAGTATGTTATGTTTTCTAGTTGCTGAAATTGCAGTGTGGACCCACATAAAAAAATGTACCAATGATGTAGCCAACAGATTTAAGTGCCTCTTACACCATGCAAGCTCGATTCCTGTACGTTTGGACAAACCGTTAGTTACACTTGGTCTTCTCCAAAAGGGGGTAGAATTGGTTGGGCGAACTCCGACGATTGTAATAATAGACATGTGAGGTGATAGAGTTTTAAACGTGAGCCTCCAATAAAAAAAGGGGGTCGGCTTTGGAAAAAGCAAATAAAAGATATGGTAGTAAGATTATAGTTTTCAGAGTCTAAACCTGTATTACATTTGGATGACACTAAGTGTGAGCATATACATAGGCAAGACTAATGAAGGTCGTTGGATGATAATGCACGTAACATCATCCAAATGATTGACCTTTCTTGACAGAGACATCAATCAGTCATAGCCTTAAATGCCTCGTATCCAAAGGCCTAGCTTTCGGCCTTGGACTTGAAAAAATAGGCTAGTGGCGGCGGCAATATTGAGTTATCTTGTCAATCACATAATACAAGATCTATTCAAGATCTCTTCATTGCTTCATCCTGGACCAGTTCTTCCCATGGGGTCCGCCTGTAATAGGTTCATCCCCACTTGAGGGTCTGTCCAGCTTCGCTTCATGTTAGTTTCTAGGAAGGCGTAACATTACTATTGGAATTTTATATTTTAAATATTACATGTAATAAATGTCCATGTATTTTGCTTTAACTTTGCATGATGCTTATTATTAATAAAGTTTTAAGTTATATTGAATTAAAGATGATGTCAAAGTTTTAAAATTCTTGTTATGTAAGAAAATAACAGATTAGGAGGTTCAAAAATGGACTACGCCAGGAGATCGACATGATTATTACGTCTCATCGTTTCACGTCATACCGTTAAATGTTAGAGATGACTCATACTATTTCTTACCATAAGACTACATTTGAGCATGATGCCCAAAAGAGCAAGGAGTTATCAAGGAAAAGAAAGTGGAATGATCGGATCAAGAAAAGACATAATTGGCAGAATAAAAGACCAAGCACAGGAGTTCACATTGGTGGGACGACTGTGAGTATTACACCTTGTCCTAAGTGTAATAAACTCCACAGGAATTAATGTTTGCTTGGGAAGAACATGTATTTTCTATGTGGTAAACTGTGACACATTAGTTTCAACTTTATAAAGCCTTCAAAGAAGAAGGATGATGGTTAGGAAAGAACAGAAAAGGGAAGGCTTGAGTTTTGCACTGAATCAACATGAGGCAAAGCATGATCCTAATGTGATAGCATGTATTTTTATTATTATTTGAAGCACCTATTTACGTTCTTCAATTTTTCATTCTCCGTCTCTAAGTCTAAACTACAATTACGAAAATAAACATTATACTATTATATGATGTACATACTTATGTATTTTTTGACTCTGGGACTACAAATTATTTTATCTCTGCATCATTCGTTTCTAAGTCTAACATTGTATGTGTGAAAGCAGATAATGGATTAGAGGTTAGCATCAATTCAGGAAGAATTCTTTATACAAATCAGATGACTAAGGCTATGAAGTTAAAGATTAATGGAAAGGTATTGTTGGCAGACTTATACATTTTAGAGATGAAAGATTTCGATGTTATTTTGATATGGACTGGTTGGAACACAATTATGAAACCATTTGATGCCACGATAAAGAATTGTTATTTCATCGTCCAGAAGAGGAAGAATTCCGTTTCTTTAGGGTAAGGTTCAAGTTTGTACCTCGCCTTGTATCGGCTTTACAAGTGGAGAAGATGCTGAGAAAAGAGTCATATTAGGGATTCTTAGTTAATATTATTGGTTCCAAACATTAATGATATTAATGTTGTGCGAGACTTTGCAAACATATTCTAGAAGATCTACCAGACATTCCACAAGATAGATATGTGGAGTTTATAATCGACTTGGTCCTTGGAGCAATACCAATTTCTCAGGCATGTATGGAAAGGCACTAAAAGAACTTCAAGAATTAAAATTACAGTTGGAGGAGTTACACGAAAAAGTTTCATTCGATGGAGTATGAGGATGTGCTTGACTGTACAATCATTTATCATCTAGTAATGCTAACATAATCGTAGATGCCTTAGGCAGAAAGATATGATTGAAGTTAGCAGTTTTACCCATGGTATAAGAACATTTGATAAAGGACTTTGAGAAACTAAGATTAGAAGTCATTACATGGCCAACTAATACTATAACGAGAATGAAATATTTATAATTCAACCTACTTTTTGGGATCGAATCAAGGAAGCACAGGATAATGATCAATTTCTTGAAAAGATTAAAGTTGAGGTTGGTACAAATAAACGTATAAGATTTGAAGTATTTGGAAATAAAGTGCTGACTTTAAAAGAAAGATTTTACGTGGCTAAGGATGAGAAAATAAGGAACATGATATTGGAAGAGGCTCAATTCACCCCGTATACTGTACATCCAGGCACTTCGAAATTTTTCGAAATCTCCAAGATACATTTTTGTAGAGAAACTAGAAAGATGAATTAGTATGTTTGTAAAGAAATATATTATTAGTCAGTAGGTCAAAGCAGAATATCAAAGGCCATCAAAACTATTAAAACTGTTGGATGTTCCAGAATGGAAATGGGAACACATAACGATGTACTCTATGGTAAGCTTTCCGAGATCAGCAAAAGGTCACAGGGCCATCAAAACTATTAAAACTGTTGGATGTTTCAGAATGGAAATGGGAACACATAACGTTGGACTCTATGGTAAGCTTTCCGAGATCAGCAAAAGGTCACAGTACTATTTGTGTAGTTGTTGATTGTTCGACAAAGTTAGCTCATTTTCTACCAATCAAAGTGAATTTCAGCATGGAACAGCTCAAAAGTTGTACGTCAAGGAAATAGTCAAACTGCATTGAGTTCCAGTCACCATAGTTTTCAATAGAAATCTGAGGTTCACATAAAAGTTTTAGAGAAGCTTGCAGGAAGCTATGGAGACAAAACTGAAGTTTGGTACTGCTTATCATCCATAGAAGGATGGACAATAAAAAAGACCATTCAAACTCTTAAAGATATGTTGATGGCATGTGTTTTGGATCTTGGCGGTAGCTGGGAGATGCATCTACCATTAGTAGAGTTTTTCTACAACAATAGCTATCAGGCCACTATAGGGATGGCCAAATAGATGGTAAGAAATATAGATCCCCAATCCATTGGAATGAGGTCGGAGAGAATATAATTTTAGGTCTCAAAATTATTGAACGGACAGTTGAGACGGCTCACAAAATTAGAGCCAAATAAAAGACAGCACATGATCGATATAAAGTTATGCCAATGGTAGAAGGATTTAGAATTTCAAGTAGGTGACAAAGTTTTTCTAAAGGTAGCACCATGATGGGTGTATTGAGATTTGGTAAACAAAGTAAAGTTGAGACCACATATCATTAGACCTTTCGAAATTCTTAAAATGATTGGTATTGTGTCTTAACAACTTGCCTTGTCATACGAACTGTGGCACTAGATAATGTATTCCATGTCTCGACATTCAGAAAATCTATTCATACACGTGGTAAGCTATTGGACTTTGAAGATACAAAAAGACTTGTCATATGAAGGAGTCCCAACGATATTTTGGATAGAAAGGTGCTCCAATTAAGAAGTAGAGAGATTTCCCTAGTTAAGATTCAATAGTGAAATGGTGGACTTGAGAAGTCAACTTGGGAAAAGGAAGTGGAGTTTAAAATCAAGTATTCATAACCCTTCGATTGGCCAAGGTAATTTTCGAGGATAAAAATATTTAAAGAGTGGAGATTGTAAAGTCCCAAAAATTTCATAGAATTGAATTTAATTATTTTAGATGATATATTTTATATATTGAAAAATTGGGGGACTTAATTTTATTTGAAAAAAATATTTAGATTTTGAAAAAGCGATGGTAAGTATATCAATATTGGATTCGTTGGATAGCTCGAATTTAATCATTTATTTTAGGCTCGAGAAAAAGTTGATTAAGATAAGTCAGTTCTAAGATATTGTAGTTTGAAGAAGTTGTTAAAATTTTTTTTTATTTAATTAAAATTTTGAATTTAAAAGGGGTATGGATTGTTTTTTCTTTTTACTATTTTTGATTTTGAGTTGTACGTGTGGATGGTTTTTTCTTTTTACTATTTTTTATTTTGAGTTGTATGGGTTGACTGCCACGTGTTGGGTTCATTGGAGATAAAGTCTTTTTCTTTTTAATGGGATAATGATTGTAGTACTTTTATATGGCGGAACACGACACTTTGTGATTTAATTTTACCATAAATCTAACTTCCTTTTCAACCTTAAATACCGTACAAGAGATTTCATTATTTTCACCCTAGAATATATAGATACACATATACGGAAAATAAGTACCAAGTAAAGATTTAGAATGTGATTTTGGTTTTTTGACTTCCAAATTTATTTGATCGAATAGGATAACGAAGTGCAATCGATTTTTATCTCATTTGAATTATTTTTCATGTTGTTAAATTATTATGCTAATGAAAGTTAATAAAATGATATGATTTGTATGTTATTTCATCAGGTACTAAAGATATAAAATTTTTCATCTGGTACTAAATATATGATATTTATTGAGCTCTTATTGGTTCTAAAGATATGATGACGGTATGATATTTTTCACACATGTTTTAAATCTTTTATTCGGGATTGCGCCATTATTTTATGTGTTATTGAGTATTCCCATATACTAATCATTTTTCTCTACTCTTTATGGGTTAGAAAGGGTCATTGGTTGAGTGATAAACTGCAGTCATGGCATCAGAATATATGGGACTCAATAAATTTATCTGGTGTAATAAGACAAATTTTTATTATATGAATAATTATTTTATGAATTTGGAACATGCTTTTATTTGGCTATATATTTTCTTATGTTGACTTGATGATGACCATGTTAATTAGTAAGTTTGCTTATTTATCGTCAATTGTGGTAAATATTATTTGCCTTTCAATGCTGACAGTTAAATGTTGAAAGCATCACGTATACATGCATTCATATCTCAAAATAAAAAAATTCTCTGGGTCGTGTAAAGTTTACTAGCCATGAGTAATTTACAGTTAATTAAATCCAGTTTTATCCTTCCATTTCTTCTATGATTTTGGCAGAACAATGATTAAGTTTCATGCTTTTAAATATCGTGTGCTCGTTATTCTTCATGCACTTACTGTTCAAGTGAGCAAATTAGTTCTGAGTTTGAGTTGTATACCGGTTAGGTGATAAATAAATTAATTAAAGAATATGGGAAATTTCTAATCAATTTTGTGTAAACTATTCATACACATTCATAAATAATTAAAAATTTAAGAAATTCTTTTGATTGTGACTAGAATATATAAAATTTGGGTCGTTACAAGAGTCATAGTGAGAAATAATCAAAAGTTCTCCATCATCGTTATAATCTTTTGCAATACTGGCTTCACCTAAAGTATCGATTGCTTTCCCTTCCTATTAGCTGTAACCAATTTTTGTTTATTTCGCAACTTATGGCAATCATTTATCATATACCCCTTCTTCTTGCAATAATTACAAATTTTATTACGAAAATTAGACCTCAATTTGCCCTTCACATAACCACCATCAACTATAAGGCTATATCCATGAGCCTCATATCTAATGAGATGTTTCATTTTCTTCTTTGAAAATAGAACATCATAGACTTTTTCATTGGTGATAGCATTATAATTGTATAAGATCGTGTCGCTAAAAGATGTATATGAAGTAGGCAACGACCACAACAAAACCAAACCAAAATCCTCTTTATCATATTTAACCTCCAAGCTCTCAAATCAACTAAGATTTCATTTAAAACAGTTAGGTGATCTTCAAGACATGTATCTTCTGTCGTTTGACGAGAATATGTTTCAAATGCAATTTGCTAGCTAAACTTTTAATTTTAATTTTTTTTTGTTCTAACACTTTACATCTGCGATCATTTTTGGATCCTATTCAATATGGGACCATTAGAAAAATGTTTTCACACAGAGGATGGAGAAGAAACAAAGAACAAAGACAAGTTAACAGAATTAAAGATAAAAGATTAAACACAAATCCGTTGTCCTAAAACAATATTTTATCCCTTTCGAATTAAATTTCATGCTTAAAGGGATATTGACAAATGGTTTGTAGGATTAATCAAACCTTCCAATAGAAAAACACTTAAAGACTTAGTGTTTTGTTCGTGGAAATTCCGCAAGTGTACGGATCGTGACAAGTAATAAAGTGGATTTATTAAATCCGAATATCGTCCCACAAAGACTATTATCTACTATAAATTTTTAAACTAACCTAACTTCAATTTAAATTAAAATCGTGACTAATGGTCAAATCAAGTTTTGTTGTCTAAGCGAAATTCGAATAAATAAAATAACAAACTATTAAAGCCAACGTAAGTTAAAATTGGAGAAAAGATTAT
>CAIGRP010033266.1:0-15688 GCA_903798385.1 Fraxinus cuspidata
AATTGATATAAAATGTATAGCAAGTAACAAATCAAAAATTTAAAGAAAGTCGACGTGTAATATTGTAATTGAAAATTTGTATTGTGATATTTGATATTGAATAATTGAAATTGGATGTAGAAGTAGAATTGAGAAATGAATGTAAACTATGTAGTAGTCTAGAAGATAGATTGTAAAATCAAAATTATAATTTATACTGTAAAATGTAGAAGAGATTAGAGAGTGCGAGTTGGGTGAAAATAAAGGGGAATGAAATGGACATTTATAGGGGAAAAGACGGGGAAAAATAAAAAATAAATAAATTTAGTTTTGGTCACTCTATAAGTTCAGTGACCGTTCCGTTTGCCAAATGGTCACTTGACTTAAACAGTGACCAAAACAAATAGGGCTCGTGGCTCGCCTAATTACAAGCCCACGAGCCAGCCTGGCTCCTGGGCCTGGCTTGTGGTTGCCCATGAGCCATTCATGCTAACCCGAGTCGAGTAGACTGGCTCGCGTAGACGAGCCGCTAAATATGTATGATTGATTGTTTAAAGTATTGTGAATATCAATGTTAAAAAGAATGTCATCTTACAAGAATGTCAAACTTAGTGTAAAACTTAGTATATGTGTATCTTAATTAAAAATATTTAGGGATATGTTTTAGGCTCCTATGTCAGACATATATTAGAAGGTTACCAATTATATGAAATTGTTAGAGATTTGGGAATTCGATAAATTTGAAGATTATTACTTGGGTTAGTAACTCTATTGTGCAGTTGATAGGCGTGCAATTGGCTAAGTGTGATATTGTTAAGGCAGCTTGTGAGCATTTGGTTAGACTATACACACTGGCTAATTTTGTAAAACAATACCAATTAGAGACTGATATACGTGCCTTCCGATAAAAGAAGATGAGTGTTCACGAATTTTACTTTGCTATTATAGACATATGGAATCAATCGGCACTCACAAAAATATGGCATATACTCCACATATCACCTGAAGAGAAAAGCAACGATTCACATAGTTTTTTATGGCCCTACATGATGATTTTGAGGGACTTCATAGGATGACATTGCATCACATACCTCTTTTTTCTGTTGATTATGTAGTCAGTAAACTATTGGTTAGGGAAATACGCCTCAAATCTCATGCAGACTAAAAGATTTCTTAACCGTCTACTCCATCTATATTCACTACACCTTAGAGATCATGTGTTAATAATCAAAGGATGCCACTTTCGAATGTTGCTCATGATGAATGTCATTTCTATAAACATAAGAGGCAATGAAAGGGATAATGTCCTCAATTGTTGAATAGAGCCAAACAACAGTGTCCCCATGATACTACAATAGTTGCACCATTAATAGATCCATTTATGCTTGAGCAGCTTTAGAAGTTCCTTGCAACATAGTCACATACAACATAACCACATGCAATGTCTGCCTCTCACATAGGTTTACCATCCTCTAGTTCTTCAAGTATACAATCCTCTTTGTGGGTCGCAAATTCTGGCGCTTCCCATTATATGTGACCTAATTTGTCATCTTATGTTTCATTATCTCTCAAAAATTTTGTTATAGTTACGATTATTGATAGTACTCATATGCCTTAGCAGTTGTTAGTTCCTTTTGTAAACATTGTTTGTTTCTCCATGATATCTACCATATTTTTAATCTTACTTTGAATCTTATTTATGTTAGTCAATTGTGGAATATCATTATTTAGTTCTTTTTTTGTTCTTCCACTTGTTATGCACATGACCCGCAATCCTAAAAGTTGATTGGGACTGGTCATAGGCAAGGGATACTCTATGTTTGAATTGACTTAAAGTACCAAAAATTGTAACTTCCAGTTTTATATTGTCATCTTTTCGTTTGAGTCATTCTTCCTATGTTTTTTATTTACGGCATTCTCGCCTTGATCATACTTTAGCATCTCATTTATAATTCTTAATCTCCACAAGAGCATTATTAGGAAACTAGAAAACTCATAATATTTCTAATTTAAGTAGCTACAAATTGGCACAATTTTCCACGTTATCTTTTACTAGACGTATTTACATTTTTTGTTGTCCCATTTGATATTGTTCATTTTGATGTATGGGTACCATTTTCCATACCCACTAAAGGAGTTCACGAAGTTATGTTTTCTTTATTGATGATTACACTAATCACTGTTAAATTTTTCTTATAAAACATCACTCTAATTTCTTTAGCATCTTCAGTGTATTTCAAGCAATTGTGAAAACTCAACATTTGACTATAATCATATGTTTTCTTTGTGATATGGGTAAAGATTATACTTTTAATGCTTTTTCTAAATTGCTTACTGTTGATGGAACTATTCACTAAGCTGCTTGTACAACAATCCCAAATAGAATGTTGTCGTTGAAAGAAAATATAGACACCTTGTTAAGACAGTTCGTTCTCTTTCTCTCTGCTTATATTCCAAGTTCATATTGCTGTTCATTTGATTAATAAGATTCGAATCTCACATAATTCAAGTTTGTCTCATTTTGAGGTTTAGTGGATATGTTCCTGATAATTCTTTCCTACATGTCTTTGGTTCTACCTCTTTTATCCTTCAACCTCATGTTAGCGTAGTAAATTATCCTCTAGATTTGCAATTTGTGTTTTTTTGGTTATGTTGCGGGCAAAAATGATATAATTATTTTGACTCAGTTAGTCAAAAACTATGTGTCTCTCGTCATGTTGTATTTCTTGAACATATACATTTTTTTCTATTTTTACTAGTTCTATAATATGACTAAGTCTGGTTTTATTCATATCGATCCATTCGCTCTTGGTAATAATAATATCCTACCCTTGTTCCATATTTATGTGCTCTCACTTCAGATCATGAATCTTGCAAGGTTCCCATTGATAGTTCTATCGACACTAGTACTTTAATTCTCAATACACCAGTTGCTCTCTCTTCTCCTATGGATGCCCAACCACTTCTTGGGATTGCGGATCCTCAATCTCGTTACATTACGTGTACTCGTAAGTCCACTAGATTAATTAGATTTTACTTACTCTTGTTACTCTAGCTCTTTCGTTTCCTTTTTAGCTTCTATACATAATTTTTCTAAGCCTTTGTCCTATAGAGAATATGGCCGTCAGTTGATTGAATTTTGATCCGGATCAAATGAAATTAATGGGAGATGGATTTAGGGTTTTAGCCTGATAACTTGATCAACATCTGAATCCGATAATCCGTTAACTAGATACATCAAATGTCGATATATGTCAATCGATCTAATAACAACTCCATCCGATTTGTTATAATAATATAATATATTTTATATATTATCTCATAATTTATTACATATAATTTTTTTTTCATTTTGAAACTTGTATTACACTTTACACACAATTTTCAAATAACAAATAAAATTAGATAAGAGTATAATATTGTTAATTGAAATAATTGGAGAGTTTTAAAATTTTTATTAATTAAAATAAGTTAAAAAATAATTAATTTATTTTATAAATTAAACAACCAAAAGGACCAACAGTTGAAGTTAATTTCATTATTCCCAACATCTCACTTCCCATATCAAGCACTAGAATATCATAGGATTTGCAATTTGTAAATAAGAGAGCCAAGAATTGGGTAAAAAGTTATTCGAGCCTTTTAATTTTTGGGCTTAGAAGTTGACTAACGTAAATTTTTTATCTTCCTATTTTTTTCAACTCATCGGATCGGATATCCGATAACATAGCAAATCAAATATAAATTTAACAATCAAATATCTGTTGAATTATTGGATAGGATCGAATAATTATTATTATCAGATTGGATATGGGCTGATCTAATCCATATCCGATCCATTTACACCCCCAATAGAGAGACAGTTTGTGACCCACATTGGTAGAAGGTTATGACTAAAAAATTTACTACTCTGCATCAGCGACAAACTTGGAACTTGGTATTTCTACCGTCGAGAATGAGCAATTGATTCTTGTTTGGTCTGTAAAATAAAAACTAAGTCAGTTGGATCTGTTAAAAGATATTTAGCCCAATTGCTTGCTAATGGGCACTCTCAATAGTATGATATGAATTATAATGAGACTTTTACACTTGTTGCAAAAATAACTACAATTCACATATTTATTGTAGTGCCTTTGTTTGTCGATGGAACACATCTCCCATGGATGTTAAAAATACCTTCTAGAATGGCTATCTATATGAAGAAGTCTACATGGTTCTCTCTTTTAGTGTTTTTCATCAACCTTGTAAAGTTTGCCAGATCTGTAAAGCTCTCTAATGTCTGAAACAGGCACTTTGAGCTAGGTTTGAGAAATTTTCTATCATGATTAAATCACTCGGTCTCCTTCCTCGCCTATTACAGTTTATGGGATTGTTGCTCTTCGCATTATGAGGTATTTTCAGAGTACTCAATTTTAGAGTCTTTTACTTTGTCTACTTCATCCCTAAAGTTACGAGCATATTCTGATACTGATTGGACTTGTGATCCTACAGGTCGTTAGTTTACCATTGGGTTTTGTATCTTTTATGGCAATTCTCTTAATTTTTGGAAGAACAAGGAGCGAGATATTATTTTTAGATTCTCCACATAATCAAAGTATCGAGCCACTACTTCTACTGCTTGTGAGATAGTCTAGTTACGTTTGTTGATTGTAGATATGGGTATATCTCTTCGCTGACCTACTCCAATGTATTGTGACAATAAGAGTGCTATTCAGATTGTGCAAAATTCAATATTCCATGAGAGGACCAAAACATATTCAGATTGATTGTCGTGTCACTCGACATTATCATCAACTTGGCACTCTCATATTATCTTTTGTTCCTTCCTCTATGCAGATTGCTGACTCGTTTACAAAATCACATCCACTACTCAACTTCATTATTTGTTTGGCAAACTCCCGTTGCTTCTTGCAGGAGCATTATGAGTTCGAGGGTATATGTAAAATATATTAGTTGTTTATCTTTAAGGGTAGTTTAATCTTTTTACCTGCTAGCAAGACTATGTAAAGCTTATTTTTCTTGTATTTTCGTTATGCAATTAATCAAGAAAACCCTAACCTATTTTCTTTTCTCTATATTTTTATTTATTGATTTTGACATAAATGACCCAAGAAAATGGAGTGGTAATAAGATTCACATAGCCGACCTAAATTTATCCGAAACAAACTTTAGTTTTTCGTTATCTTGAAAGAAATAAAGTGGCGACAGGCCATTAGAGAGAATATTATACAAACAATCATCATGCCATACAACTGTATGAAATCAAAAGCAAATCTAAAACACAACCAATGATAGAAAATGCAACAGGAAATTTTCGTTACAACTTCAAATTTACTCTTATTGTCATCTCATATTCATAGGCTGTGGTTTCTTCTTGCACTGCTTTGGCAGTGGTACTTGGATGAATCCAAATTTCTTCTTCTGCATAAAGAATTGCTTCTCAACATTACCCCCATCTGCTGCTGATTTTGTAGGATGCAAAATAAGTCGACTCTGTTTGCGCAGCATTTGGCTCAAAGAAATATGTTGCCTTTCAGTTTGGTTCTCCACATGATTTCCCACCATGAAATCATCTTGTAGAATCAATTTCCTATTCATTATGTCTCCGATTGAAGTTGTTGATCTGAAACCAGGAACCGACTCATTTGCATTGAGATCTGGTGGATTACGACGGCCAAGAGAGGAGCGAGAATTTCTAAATTTGAATTTAGCCGAGGGATTCTGCTCTCCACCATGCTCCAATAGCGTTTGAGAAAACATATCCCCATGGACTTCTATTCTACGAGTTCCTTCTTTGCTGCCAAAATCATCTTCAGTTTTTTTGTTTTCTTTGGTTATTTCCTCAAAGTTCTCCATAATAACTGCTTCCGCACGTCGTGCTTCATTGGTTTGACGTGTGGCATTGGTATCTATAAATTTTGTTTTCCACAGCTCTTCACCTTGTTGGGCTTTTCGAGTAAGAGATTGGTACTCTTCAAACGACAGAGTTATTCCATTAGGCTTGTGCAGTAAAACATCTGATGAATTCTCACCATTCAATAGAGCCGTTTTTTCAGCAACGGAAATAGCTTCCACAGCTTTAGCCGCTTCTTCCATCTTTTTCGCTGCATTCAACCTCATTTCAGCCATTTTAATACTGTTCTTTGTTCGTTCAATCTCCGTCATTGCCTTCATGACCTCGTATCTTGAAGCTTCTGTCATCTTCTTAAACTGTTCATCCTCAAAATTAAATAAATTTAGTTCCTTGGAGATATTCGTAGAACCCTTCAGCCCCCCTTTAGTTTCTACCTTCTCCACTAGATCAGACAAGGCTCCTTCAGAATTTGGTACTTGTGGCTTCGTTCTCATTTCAAGCAAAATTCCTTCTTTTCTCAATTTTCTGTTCAGAGACTCAACGGAGGCTCGAATTACGTTAAGATCTACTGAAGTCTTACTAAGGCTTGATTTAGCTTGATTCAACTCAGTGAAAATCAAACCAGGGGATGGAACTGGGCACAAGCTCAACCTTTCAGCTGATTCCTCAGTTGGAACAGTGATTTCCCTTTCCAAATTTATGTCAGGAGTTGAGCAGAATGAAGGCACTTCTTGCATCAAATTCACTTTTAAGTATTCAACATATCTTTTAGCAGCTTCCAGTTCCTTTAAAACGCCAAGTGTTTCCTGCTCTTTCATAATTAAATCCCTTTCCAATTGTACTGCATGATCCTCCATTTTCTACACGTTAAAGACTTCATTATCAGGCTGCAGTCAACGAATATCAAGCAATTTCAAAATGAATGATATAGACCAATCGCAAATCATCAAAAGCCTGAATTGTGGAGTATTATCACAAATTGATGGATCTTACACTTCGCAGTTTCTGCATTGTAACAAAAATGGCTAACGGCATAATAAATTAGAATGGAGAAAACTCTCTCGTTTTTACCTCGAATATTTCCAAATACTTTTTAAAGGAGGTGAGGCATTTCATCCCTCAAGCCAATCCAACGAAAAAAGAAAAAGTAAAATGACGAGAAAGAGAATAAAATTAAAAGATGCAAAAGAGGAAAATGGCTGAAAAAGAACAAACTTAAGGATTCGGTGAGTGCTGAGGAACTGTTTGCTATAGCTATTGGTGTAACTGAAGATGCTACAAGAATCGAGTCTATATGATACCTTTCCTTTCATCGGGTACTTTACTGTAAAATCTATAAATAAAACAAAACTTTCATTTAATAAAGTGAAAATTGTCAAGTAAGAAAGAAAAATCCAAGAGTGCAGAATCCTATTTTTACTACTGTAACTACCAGAGCCCACCACCTGACGGGGTTCTCTATGACAGCTTAAGTTTTTAGATTTACTTCAACACACAACTTTGATCAATAGCTGCCCGACTGCCATGATTAAACTGCTGCAAGACTATGCCTACTGTAAGAAACTAGAAATTGAATGAGCCCACCACAGTTAGGAAATCTCATCAGCTGTCTTGTTTTGTAAGTACACTGATGGTTACAAATTAGCATTAGGATATTCTTGCTAAGATTTAGAACACACAACCATCCATCAAATGCCAAAACAAATTAACAGTAAATACAAGTTTTTTTTTTTCAATTAGAAATGATAATGTGTGTTATGCCCAACCAAAAACAGAGCCATAGAAAACTCGCAATACGTTTAGCATCCAAACTAAAGTGAAAATAATGGAAAAATTGGGGGCGGCGAGAACTCACTTGATCAGAAGCTAAACGAAGCAATTGACGGGGAATCCAAGGACCGCTGCCGCCAAACCGGTCTACCGCCTCCTTAACCGACTCGAACGGCGGCGACGTGTCGATTTCCACTCTCGGGTCGACCATTTTTTTTGTTTCTGTAATGGCTGATTTCGTGGTTTCAGTTTCGGCCATAACTGGGAAAGCTGCGAGGTTTTGTATGTGAGGATTGAGGAATGTTGATTATTAACTGCAAAATATATAAGCACGCACCTTTGGGAGGATGCATATTGAAAAATTAATAAAGGAATAAGGTGGGACAGTTGTGAATAATGATGGTCTATGTCGGACAGGGACCAGGTAAAAGAAAATGGTAAATTCTTTAACCTTCTCAACACATGGTTTGATCGATTTGTGTGTGAGAGTTAGTGCAACTACTGTGTGAGCTAGTGTACGGGTCGGATGGTCGAGGCTCGGGATAGACCGGCTTGTAAAGGTATGGCGCAAGATGTCATTAACAACTTAATTATCGATCAACTTGTTGTTGAAAGTGAATCGAGACCGATTACGTGTTTAGTATATCAATAGTTCAAGAGATTTTCTTTCGAATATTTTGAATGCCTTAGTATTTTGAGATTATGAGAAGATGTTCTGAGTACGTATATTTTGCTTTGAATGGATTTTGTTAGCATTTTTTCAAGCTTTGTTCAAAAATAAATAATTGACTTTACATATAAAATTCTAAAATTTGTTCACAAAAAGGAGCGATTAGATAACATGTTCTAAGTCAAAAGCAAGAAGTGTTTTTTGGTGTATATGCCTTCTTCATAGTCCTTGGGAGGTGTTCCACCATTATATCTCAAGATTGAATCATAGCCATCCATTGAGTAGAGGCAGTGTAAATTCTCCTGTNTTTTGAGATTATGAGAAGATGTTCTGAGTACGTATATTTTGCTTTGAATGGATTTTGTTAGCATTTTTTCAAGCTTTGTTCAAAAATAAATAATTGACTTTACATATAAAATTCTAAAATTTGTTCACAAAAAGGAGCGATTAGATAACATGTTCTAAGTCAAAAGCAAGAAGTGTTTTTTGGTGTATATGCCTTCTTCATAGTCCTTGGGAGGTGTTCCACCATTATATCTCAAGATTGAATCATAGCCATCCATTGAGTAGAGGCAGTGTAAATTCTCCTGTCCAATACTAAATTCTTGTTTGGTAGGAATTAAAATCAAAATTTTAATGTAAGTCAAAGACAATAATTAATTTAATCATATATTTCATAGAATCCACAACTTTTTAATCTCACATTTATCAATTTTTATCAAAATCCACTAAAAGTTTGATTTTAATTTTCATCAAATAGGAGCTAAATAATTTAAAATCTCTTAATTTAAATGACCCTAAAAAAAAGGAAAAAGGATTGGAAAAGTCTAGTCTCAATTATTTTACTAAATAATATTCAAGTCGAATTCACTCATGTAAGGATTGCATTATAACTAGATGCACAATTATATTTAACGTCAATAATTGGATTGACATATTAGATTCCAAGTCAATGATATTAGCCCATGTTTCGTTGGGATAAAAATTAGATTTTTACAAATTTTGATGAAGACTGATTAAATGTGCTGTAAAAATACGTTTAAAGAAGTGAGGACCAAATAGGGCTAAATAAATTGTTTTATCTGAACTTTTATCGATATGTACGTTTTTTCAAGCATGATTTCCAATCCACAGTGAGCATGATAAAAACTTTCCACTGCCCACATGATACATGAGATCAATTTCATACGTTTTTCATTTTTGAGATTTGGACCTTCTACTCAGTTGATTTGATGTCAAATTTTATTTATTTCATTCTTGAATTTCGTGATGATCACGAATTTAGACTCTAGCCTCGAAACAGTTCAATCAAAATAACTTTAAAGATAGAACGGTTTTTAATCATTTCAAAGGAACACGAATCAAATCACACACGGTTAAAATATAACTTTTTTTTTTAAAATTATTATTCGGCTAATAAAGAAATATCAGAATCCCATGTCGTATTTGGATGCAAAAAGCCTTGAGGGGCCCTCTTCTATAACTTTCCTCTCTAAAATGGTTGGTAGAAATCGTGCTGAAAAGGCAAAATTGCTCATTAATACACCAAGAAGATTTGACTAAAGCAAAAGCACATATAAGGACCATCAAAATCACTTTGCATAAACATAAAGGGCAAAGCATTTGGTGCCCGAAACCTTTTGCGTGATTGCAGGAGCACTGCTGCTAATCAAGATAATGTATAAATTTGAAATCTAACATGTTTGGCGTAAAACGAACTAAATTAAAAAAATAATGCTATTCACAGTGAAGATTAGTATATATGTGACGGTTTATGATTAGGTGCATTAATTTCATATATGCAAAATTTACAATTTCGAACTTTAATTGAATAATGCACAAACGAATTTGAAAATCATTTCTACTTGTCTAGAGAATTGATAAAGGTTGAGCAATTTCAATATTGACTTGTTTTCACCCTTCAAATGGAATTATAGGTTATGCAAGTTGAGAAATTTCAATTTTGACTTCTTCTCACCCTTCAAATTATGTCTTACTGCCGTATTACATGTTGTTCTAGTAAGTTTTTGCACTTCGTCCATTTTGTAACCCTCCCCCGCCGTCCCTAATCGAATATTCAAGTAGAAGAAATAAGATTACTTGTTTTACAGATGTCAAATTGAGTGGATCGGTATTAACCATCTCATCTACAATCAAGCATGTTAATCTCAATTCAACTTACGGATGATTAGAGCATCTCTTGTGCTTCAATGGATTGTTATAAAATATTTGTCATGGGAGCAAAATGAACAAATAATTTATCGCTCGTAGTCAAGTTGAAGTGGCAAAGAATAAACATATATTGTCTAAAACTTCATCTAAATTCAAAAACTATGTTAAATATAATCAGCATAATTTAAATTTTCTATGCATCGTCTAACATAATTTTATTTTGATTTTATGAAATTAAAAGATACTTTTTATAGATATTGTCATAGATGAATAGTTCGTGATTAATCAGTCGGGACGCTTGTAATTTTTTTATTGACGGTATGAGGTACGAAAAGAAAAAAATGGGGCACAATTTGGCTTATTATTAAGCTCTTATTTGATTTTAATAAAAATCATATTTTTAATAAATTTTGACAAAAGTAAGTGAAATATTTGATTGAAAAATTGTGGATTACATGAAACGTGTAGTTAAAATTAATTATTGACTATAACTTAAATTTTAAGTCAAGTTTTTAGTTGACCAAACATGGACTAAACTTGGATATTTGACTTCAAAGACGAAAAGTAAAAGACAACAAAAAGCACATAATATGTGCAATACATATACCTTAAAATACTAGTTAAGTGCAACTTACAATTCGTCAAAAGATCAAACTTATATCTAATTAACTCTATATCAATACCAAGACCTACAATATACAAATTTAACTACAAATACCAAATTCTCAATTCACAAATTCATTAACAAATACAATATTTATGTACTACCGGAACAACCCGAAAATTTTCCATAATTTCATATTTAAATATCCAAATGAGACGTGTTTCAATTGATGTCAAATAGAATTTTGTTTAAGTTGACATCGAAATTTCAAGAACGAAGCAAAATTATTAATTCTATTTTAAGTAGCTATCTTTACTAGCTATTTTCCATTGTTTTCCATTGGTCGCGAGTTCTTCAAAACAATAGCAAGAATCTATCCGACAATTGAAAAATATAGCTTAAAAATAAGCTAAAAAAGATGGCGGAACACAAATTAGATTTTTATTTTTATTTTTTAGGGGATCCACCCTAGATATAACCTGTTGGGGGCCAATTTTAGACTTGATTATTCATTCATTAGACATACAAACGAATTGTCTTTCAACTTACATGCCACCTAAATTGTAATACATAGAAGATACTCGATAATTTTATTTATTTATTTTTGTGCATTGGAGATTAGGGCTTAAATGACCTTTTTTGGGATCCATTTGTGGTTACTTTAGAGGTCGACCAATTACTCGAAATTTCTGATTGTTCCATTTCAAGAGTGCAATGTGCAAACAAGATTTCTTTGAAGAGTACTACTTTCTTAAAACCGTCTCAAAAAATTCAAAAGATGCTGCTAAAGCACTATTATCATTCTTTACCTTTCATCCCTTTCTTCTATTCTAATTGAATTCCTGTTCTCCAATTAGTTCTCCACCTTTCCTCATTGGAGTTTGGGTCTTTATATTGACTTCAAAACCGTAAAAATGTAATAATTGTATATGAAATTTCTCATCTTTTAAAGTCATAAATAACAAACGCAACAATCTTGGTCCGTTAAATTTGAAAGCACTGGATAGAACGAGCGACGAGTTTTGTCACGTATTTCTCTTCTTTAATCTTGTTTAATGCAGTGCATCAAGGCTTATGGTTTTGAGTTTTCATGTACAAGAAAAATGAGCCTAATAAAGAAAAATAGTGCTTAGTTGAAAAAAAAACTGATATTATTGATGTGTGGTTAAAGGGTCATTTCAAAATTTCTTATGATGATTAATGATGAAAGCTCGTAATGATTTATTGTATGGAAATTTTGTTCAACTAATTGTACTGAACTAATAATATGTGATAACACAACCATATGTTTCACTCCTTAGTTATTAATTATTATGGCAAATAATAATTTTCTAGGATTCAATTGTCTCATGATTTATGCTCCGCTTAATCACATGTTAATCAAACGAACACTTGAGTGTTTCGATTTCGTAGAAGCAAAGGCGTAAGGGAAAGCCAGTTCACGATCCTTGTGCAACTCTTCCGACTTCCGAATCTCCATTCTTCGCTCATCTGCTTCTCATTTGAGCGAGCATGAGTGGATGTGTGTACCAAATGGTTGCATGAATGTGTAAGTATATATTCTTTGTCGAAGTCAGAATTTTATTGTGTAGGATGAGTGAAAAAAATGTTGAAGGGGCAAAACATATGTGTATTACAATTATATCAAAAACGTTATGTGTAAATCTAGTTTAAATCGAGAAAGGTTTTAAAATGTTGTGGGGACAATCGCCACCCCAACTCCCATGTGGCTCTACATAGATATTAGTTTTGCAATACTATTGCGTGTGGAGTAAAAATGGTGTTAGGGGTGTCAACAATGTCCCAATTTTTTTCAAGTCATTTTTTTCGGAATTCATTTTCAACCAAATATTTTGTGGCATTCATAATTTTTATCAACTTTTCAATCGCATATTTCTTCAATTTTGATCAAATCTGCAAAAAATTTGATTTCAATCCAAACTAAACAGAAGCATTATGTTCCGATAAATGTGAAAGCAAGCTATTATGGCATTAGGTGGCAAGCTACATCTCGCCATGTCCCAAAAATTATTAGATGGCAAAGGCCCGTTGGGACATACAATACAAGCTAAATACCAATTGGAGTCGCAAAGCCTCCATATGTAAATCAACAGGAGGGGAATAATGAGACAATTGATCCTTGGATTCCATGAAAATTATGGTAATTAAAATAACTTTTTCAACCATGCTTGTGTACACCCTCATTTACATTTATTTACACGTGAAACTGTGATTTGACGTTTAAAAAAAACCATTTTCATATTCAGTCAATTTTTGACAATCATACAAGTGTTAAACATTATGTACAAATTCAATTTACAAATGACAAAGTCCTAGCTCAATGCCAATGTAAAGACATTTTACAGGACTGAGTATAATAAATCATGTGAAAATGTTAGAAGTGGAAGTGTTAGTGTAAGTGGACCTATTCAATAGCCAATATTGTAAGAATTAAACCACAAGAGCCATAAAAATCAGTTTAATCACTGGAAGGCATTCGAAAAAAGGAAAATTTATAGCGGAGGTTCCAAACTTATCAAAACGGTGCAAATACATCTAGACCTTTAAATCGTAGCAGATAGTTCCTAACCTTTTCAAAATTGTGTGGCGGAAGAACCTCTTCGTGTTTTCTATCCAAGAACTCATCAGTTGACCAAAAGTTAGCGATTGACCATAATTTGATCAATTTTAAAAAGCGCAAAATCATCTTTCAACCTTTAATTAATTTAAAGAGCAAAATTTGCATCGAAGTTCACAAACCTTTACAAAAATATATAGCACGGTCCCAAACATTTCATATATGTGCACACTTTTCATCCAAAAATCAATGAGTTGACAAAAAATACTCATTTGTGTCAATCTGCCCCACCCACCCACCTCAACTTCTAACCCCTAACCCATCAATGGTGTAAAACTTCTCTGCCTGGCTGGTGAGCCAAATCAATTCCATTCCTCCTAACAAGATCATTTTGACCTTTTTAAAATTGATCAGCTAATGATCAAATGTTGAGTTTTTGTCAACTAAAGGATTTTTTTTTTACGAAAATCGTCCAAATGTTTTTGCCAGCATAATTTTCAAGTTGGGGGCTATCTACATGGTCGAACTTGAGATTTTGAGGGCCTTATGCCAACTTTAAATATGTGACCCTATAAATATATAAAAATATAAAAAATAACAAAATATAATAATTTTTATGAAATAAAAAATTTGAAGTTATTAAATAATCATCTAAATCTTTCAAATGTCTAAATTATATTAACTCTTCTAGAATTTTTTTTTATAGAAAATCTACAATTATACTATTATAATTAAGCTATTTTAAAATTTCTTTTTTAATGGACACCATGGTCGAATTATTTAACTTTTTATGATGTTGATCAAATGTAAGATTTTATCGACTTTAACTTTGAGAAGCTCCTCTCGATAGATGCAACTGTAACTAGTATAGTCAGTGGTATTATATAAACAATTCACACATTTGAAAAAAAAATTCATTATTTTTATATAATGTGAAACTTCAATCACATTTCTGATGCCTAATAGCAAACACTTTCTAATAATTTGTAGCTCAAAAAATGACTTGTGCCGTCATGCTTAAATTTTTTAGCACATCAACATTTTAAACAATATCATCCGCAGTCTGTAATTTTTTTTTTAGATTAAATAGAAGCACAAAAGTATTTTCATATTTTTGAAATTGATCAAAATTTAACTTAGATTAAAAATAAATTAATCAACTATATATGAAACAATAAATTCAATAAGATTATTCAACAATATTTTATTTCATCATTAACATTTTCATCAAAGTGCTTCTTTTTATGAAAATACATTTTTCATGAAATGTAGGTTCAACTTCCATTTAAGAAACAATTTCTTTAGTAGTAATATTGTTAGACTCAAATTCAATATCTCTATATGTTTCAAAGAAAGGGAAATAAAAAATAAAAAAATTGAAAGGATAGGAAAGAAAAACTTAAAAGGTAAGAGAATTTGCAGTGTAATAGTTATGTTTAAGGGGAGTTGTAGTTTCACAAGCTCTGTATTTGTAATCATTTTAGAAAGTAAGGTCAAAGGTCTTACTCCATGTGCCCTTTTTATATTATTAAGATTCATTTGACATGACTTTTGTTTTTACTTTTTATAGAAGAGTTTTTTGATAAAATTTTCTTTATTTTTGTATGAAAATTAAATTTTAAAAACACTTTCTATTTTAGTAGTGTTTTTAGAGTAAATCACATTGGACCACTTTTCTCTAAAAACTCTTCTAACGGATAAAAGTTTCTTTTGACTCTTCAAAAGTAATGTCAAATGGACACTAAATAAGGATTAAACACTTGAAAAGAAAAGAAAAAAACAAAAGTTGACATGGCTACTAATTAGCTTAAAAAATAAGTTGAAAATGATTTTTACAAGAGATTTATTGTAGCATAAATCGGAGTAGTACTTTGGGGAAAAAATATTTACTATTCCAATTTTTTTTTTTTTCAAGTAGTCCATCGATTGACGTAGTTACATCATCTGTTTTTGACACAAGAAAAAACCCTACTTGTCCAAAACTATTCAAATCCAGAGTAAAAAATAGATAATGAATTTTCCAAAAATACCCTTTTGTATAGAATTTGCAACTAAAGCCAC
>CAIGRP010033267.1:0-12907 GCA_903798385.1 Fraxinus cuspidata
TTTTTTTTTTTTTTTGGGAATTTGGAATGCGATTACATTATGAGAATACTGCTGTTGATTGATGGGTTTTTTTGTCTAGCTGAAGTACACTTTGTGTCCAATTGTACAGCTCATACAAAATTTACCAATTTATCATCATTTTGATACTCAAAAAGAGAAAAAAATATGTACATCCCTTGATAGTCTCTATTATGTCTAGATATAGCTTGATGATATTTCATTGTTATGACATTTAACATGTAGAGGTCCTTGATGTGTCATATTGCTTGCTTGGTCTTGTTTAAAAGCTACTTTTTTAGAAAGTAGATAAAGTAGGAACCAAAATTATTGCGTGGTACCTATATTTTGTTTATTTGAGCCACAAGAAGTCGTGCGGCTCCGATACTTGTAAGCACACACAAACATGTACTTGTGGTCTACTTTTTTCTTTTAGACAACATGACCACAATCTTGGCTTTCAAGCGCCACCAAGACATGTTGATGGGGGTTTGGATACTCCAACCGTATATATAAAACAAATACCTCGATAAGACAAGGAAGGGGGCTTAAACCTAACCTCCCAATGGCAAAAAGGTACAACATAAGAAGAGATAAAATAAGATAGAAAATACTACTTTCGATACAGTGTAAGCAAATAAAAGTCAAACTAATGCTCTCTAATGTTAGGAAATCTATATCTATCTATCTGTTCGAGAGCGGAGTTGAAGTGGAAGGTCAAGTGGGCCATACTTCTGATAATGGCTTTGATCCCATCCTTTAGAATCGAGAGTCGGCAACATAGTTTCCCTCACAAAAAGTGTGGGAGACAGTATAATAGAGAAACTGTGTTTGATTTGTCTAATAATGATCTATATCGCTCAAGGTTCGTAACCCCTAGTGATGCAGTGGATGGACACATGAATCGGCCTCTTCACCCAAATGTCAGAGAGACCTAAACCACGAGTAAGTAATTTCCCATCCAAGATAGCATGTAGCTCAGCCTCTAGAACGATTGTAAGACGAGAACTCAAACACAATGACCAACATATGATCTCGAGCAATGCTCCTGCCACTAGCAAAACCGTCCTTGATGCATCCGTCGGTGTTAATTTTGTAAAGTCACGTTTTGAGTTACGCCAAAATCTAAAATAGGGGGACAAGGAGGAAGAGTCAAAGAAATGCTAAAAAGAGGAGTAATATTTGTGTCACCACACCATTGAATAGGCTGAAATAGGTGATCCATAAAGAAGAGAAAACTTGCGGTATACTTTCCAAATGATCCTTCTATGGTCCATACGTGTCTCATTATGCATCACCTCATTTCTTGCAAACCATGGGAACTAGAAAATCAACATCGGAATTATAGTGCGAATGTGGCCCTTACGAACATAACCCGAATACCTTGATCTTTGGAACTGAGGTCGAACCCCCTCATTAGATCTTATCGGTACTTCAGAGATGGTGCTGCTAGTGAAAATGTTTGAACTAGTTTCGATCTCTGAACGCATGCATCACCTACATTTTAAGTCTAGTTTAAAGAATGTACATAACACTCACTTTTTTTTTTTTTTTTTATCATAAAATGAAGTTGTTTTTCCTCTCCAAGTGGAGACCTGTCATTATATTTCAATTTCATTTAACATTAATTTTATCTATGTTGAAATAGTTGTTATTTGTCTATTCTTGTGATCCAGATCCTCTGCTTTGCTATGAATTTTCTTTGAAATCTCCTCATTGGAGATGGGAGCTCTTTTTGGTTCTTGATATGACCTTGGTTTTGGTCTTGTTGTTTGAGGATACCTAGTCTATAACTCTCTTTTTAACGAGTTTGCTTTATCAGAGAAAAAGTATGCATGCTGTTAATTCTCGTGAGAGAGACATCATATATTTCAGGAAAATGCTTTCTTTGTTTTCTGAAAAAAATATTTGGAACATTTTTGGGAAGATTCAAATACAATTGTGATGTGGATCGATGTTTAAAAAAACAAGAAAAATATGTTGTTTAGGGTTTTCCCATTTGGATGATGTTTTGGCACTGTTTCAGGTAAAAACCTCAAAACTTCTTCAATTTAGGGCTCTATTCATTTTTCTTTTAAAACATTAAAATGAAGTATTCATTTTTCTTTTGAAACATTAAAATGAAGTAAACATACATATTTGTTTTTCACTACGTACGGATCTCTGTGTCAGAAAATGGGTAACTGGATTTGAAAATTATCACAAACTGGCATTTAGTAGTTTAGAGCTTGGTAATGAACTTTGTTTAATCTTGAATGGATTTCCAAAATACACAATTGTCTGTAGGAAATGAGACATCTGGCAATAAATATCAATTCTTAAGATCTTCTATGCTTTTCCATCTCGAAAGAGTTGTACTAGGTTGATCAGCTTTATATTGGTCAGTATTCAGGCCATTTTTTTAGATGCCTGGGCACAGCACATCTTTTAGTTTGGAACTAAATTGCAATCTTATTTTTTCACTCGTGTTGGAGAATGGTGTCAGTGAGATTGTGATTTTGCTCATTAAGATTTCGTATAGGCAAAACTCTGTTAATTGGTAGAATTATATGATTTGCATGGGAGGAGAAAGTGAATTAGAGGTGAAACAGGTTCAGTAAGATAATCTACAATCTACAGAGTATTCCTGTGGCTGTTTTTATAGATGCTTAGAGTGGGAGAGAGTATATTTGGGATAAAAAATATCAATCTGGAAGACCTTTTTGGATTATTGAATGACGAATTACTGCAATCAAATGTATCCAGAATGAGTAAGCTCCTTAAGATGAGTGTTTGACTTCTTATTTATTTGATTTTGTCACAGGATTTTGGAATTAAATACAACATGGAAAATGGGGGACCTGCACCAGAAGGAATAACTGATAAGATCTTTGACAATACTAAAACAATTAAGGAGTACTTAATTGTAGAAGGCCTGCCAGATGTATGTATGACCTGTTCTTGAAGTATTTCATTTGTTCCTAGACTGCAGTCGGTGTTATTTTTTTGATAACAGGTATTTCTCACTATTAATCAACATTGCAGGTGGACATCAGCATAATAGGTGTGACTAGCTTTATGGGCCCTGAGGGACAATTTGACATTGATGTTTTTGATTCAGCAAGTGATTATGTCAAGTTGATGAAGTATGTCATTTTTACATAACTGACATAAAAATTTCACTTGCTTGTTGAACAAAACAAATGTGCAAATGTAGACTATTTTTCCCATTTTATCTAAAAAAGGTAGCAATTCGGCTTTGTCACAAGAGAATACATGGATTTTTAATCAATCAAATAATGTTGGCCCAGTTTCGAAAAATCACACCCCTCTATTTGTTTGGCCATGTTCAGATATGTTATACAACATTAGTTTCCTGAAAATGACACTTATGAATCGTGCCTGCTGTTCGAAATGCTTTACTTCTCAGTTAGTTTTCATCTCTGTGACCTTTGTCATTATTATCGATGTTTCTATATCATTTCTTGAACTTTCAATTGATTATGATTATTGTGGTGCTATTTTGCCTCAATTACAATTTTTAGATTGTTCTGAATCTATAAATTTTAGGATATATTGCCATGTGCATCTATATTAATGTTTTCACTGAAGCGTTTGAAGCAACAAGCTTACAATATTTTTTGTCAGTTATCTTTTGTCTTGCCCTTCTCTTTCCTTTATTCTGTAAATGTATACCAATTTTCTGTGCCAAAGTAATTTTTTTTTGCCGATTTCTTCCCAGGTCCATTTTTGATTTCCAGTCTATCCAGAAGTTGCTTACGTCTCCAAAATTCTCTTTTTGGTATGTATGCTTGCTTTGATGTCATGTGCATAATAATTTTCTTGTTTCTTGTTCTCTTAACAAATAATAGATTGCATAAATTCTGTTCTCATATATTAGTTATGATGCACTTCATGGAGTTGCTGGGGCTTATGCTAAACGTATATTTGTGGAAGAGCTGGGTGCAAATGAAAGCTCTTTACTTAATTGTGTACCTAAGGTACTTGTGTTGTTCTCCCCAGAAAATGCAACTTTCCTCTGTTTATATCTGCATAACATTACACTGGCAGGAAGACTTTGGTGGAGGGCATCCAGATCCCAATCTGACCTATGCAAAAGAGTTAGTTGCGTGTATGGGACTGGGTAAGACAAACTCTGAACAGGAGTCACCGGAATTTGGTGCTGCTGCCGATGGAGATGCAGACCGCAATATGATCCTCGGGAAAAGGTCTTCTCTTCTTATATTAATTTGATTTTCAAACTACTTTCATTCCTGAATCACCTTTTTTACTTATATTGTGATGGCAGGTTTTTTGTTACTCCATCTGATTCTGTTGCTATAATTGCTGCAAATTCTGTTCAAGCGATACCTTACTTTTCTGGGGGCCTAAAAGGAGTGGCAAGGTTCTATTCTAGTTTTCTTCACTTCCATTATCTACTAAGTGTTTGTCTTCTTGCATGTTTCTGTACATGTACACTGCCTAATTTTTGCGTGTTGGAATTTTCGTCAATATTATTGTTGGTCAATTGTTTCTTTTAGACTTGTATTCACCATTAATATTCTTCCGCCTGCAGGAGCATGCCCACTTCAGCTGCTCTTGATGTTGTTGCTAAACACTTGAATTTGAAATTCTTTGAGGTACTAAAGTACAGAATTTTAGAATTTCTTGTCTGTAATTAGTTTTACAGGCTTAAATGTATATCTTTGTTAAGGTGCCCACTGGCTGGAAATTCTTTGGTAACTTGATGGATGCTGGAATGTGTTCAGTCTGTGGTGAAGAAAGTTTTGGAACTGGTAAGATATGCGTGTTCCTCCCTGCAAATGATCAATAAGATAAGTGGCATTTTTACTGCAAGCATACAATGCAATTGGACTCCATTTTTCAATCATTTTTTTAATTCAATGTTAACAGGCTCCGACCATATACGTGAGAAAGATGGAATCTGGGCTGTTTTGGCTTGGCTATCTATTCTGGCCTATAAGAATAAAGATAACCTTGGGGAAGAGAAGCTTGTGACTGTTGAAGATATTGTTCGCCAGCATTGGGCTACTTATGGATGCCATTATTACACTCGATATGATTATGAGGTACGCATGATATGCAATTTGCCTTACTATTTCTAATAATAAGAACAGTGTTATATTATTGGAAACATCATTTTAAGTTCAAATTGTGTTGCTTCTTCAAGAATGTTGATGCAGGTGGTGCAAAGGAACTGATGGCGCATTTGGTCAAGCTGCAATCCTCCCTTGATGAAGTTAACAAGTAAGCTAATGATTGTTGGTAGCTAATAAATGTAACTAACATTGTTGTCCATGTAACTGCGTATATTTCTTGAGTTGAATTCCTTTAATTTACAATGAGATGGCTTACATTCTAATGGGAGACCTACTGATTGTTTTTGTTTGTAGTACGAGTGGATCCCATGAGGCTTTCATAGTATGGTTTTTCCAATAATGCTATGAAGTCAATTACAGTGATTATTTCAGTTGATGTAAATTTTTTATGGGCTCTCCTGTTTTAAACACTGAACAGATTGATACTTATTCTAAAGAAATAATCGTTAGTTGCTATAATTCTTGTCGACAATTATAACTGAACTTGAGAAATGTGTTTCCTAGAAAGTCCATTTATTGAGATTGCTATCAACTTTTGGAGCTCAATGAACATTCTTTAGCTAAGAAACCTATGTAAGAACCAAGTATAAACTTTTTTTCTCAATGTGCATTGTTCTTTGACTATTAGAGGATTTTTCCCCTCTTTATTTTTTGTTTTTTTGGTCATAATGATATTTGGGTACTCAATTCTGTAAAATATTTCCTTAGTTGATCTTAAACACTTCCATTCTTACAGAATAATAAGGGGACTATGTTCTTTTTTCTAATTGTGCATTGTTCTTCGATTATTACTGGATTTATTTATTTTTGGTTATAATGATTTTTGGGTGCTCAAATCTGTAAAAATATTTCTTACGTAGATCTTATGCTCTTACATTCTTACAGAATAATAAAGGGAATACATTCGGACACGTCGAATGTTGTCAATGCTGATGAATTTGAGTACAAAGATCCGGTTGATGGTTCCATTTCAAAGCATCAGGGTATCCGGTATCTGTTTGAAGATGGATCCCGATTGGTACTCTCTTCCTTCCCAGCAATATTTCCAGTAGCATTTTGACCATATCATCTTTACAGCGGTTTAAAACATGCCATATTTACCACGCTTGAACCTTAGAACTTGTGAATCGTTACATGATCATGTGATTGCATCAGTAACCGAACTATAAATAATCAAGTAAATAGAGGACATGAAAAGAGATTCTATGGTCTCCTAATTTAACTTTTATCTTGAGAAGAATTCTCTATCAGATCCAATATTGATTGTGCACCAGGTTTTCCGGCTTTCTGGAACTGGTTCAGAGGGTGCTACCATCCGTCTTTATATTGAGCAATATGAGAAGGATCCATCCATGACCGGGAGAGATTCTCAAGAAGCACTTGCTCCTCTGGTGAGACATGACGCAGCTTTACATTTCCTGCTCTCTCTCTCTCTCTCTCTCAAACAATTGGTTGGAAATGGCTGCAGGTTGACGTTGCTCTTAAGCTGTCTAAGATGCAAGAATTCACCGGCCGATCTGCTCCGACTGTCATTACATAAAACATTTTCCACTAAACAGCATGATATTTGTGTTTGTTTTTCAATAAGAAATTAGTCCTGTTTCTGATTGTGTTGATACTAGAGAACCTGTACCAATCAGAACTTATAAAGTTTTCTATAAATGCTGCGTCTACATAAGCTCTTGATGAGAATTTTGTTAAATATGGGCACCAATCTTTATATTTTCCTTTTATTCACTTCTGTTTTCTGATCTTCTACAATACACTATATCGGAATGATACTTTGTTCGAGAACCGTTATTTTCGATTTTTTTATTTTTTTACATACTTTTTTTCAATAACATTTACTAAAATATTTTGCACGAAAATTCTCTTAAAAATCACTATTTAAAATATGACTTTTTCCATTTAATGGTTGTCAAACAAGGGTTCTAGCATCTGATTGAGTTTTATTTTTATTTATTATTTATTTTTTTGCCAAAAATGCATTTTTGAATAATATTTTGATAGAGAATGTGTAGTTAAAAAAAAAGATATATATATTTTTTTGATTTGCATGTAATATTATTTTATTAAAAATGTTTGGTTAAAAATGTATTTTGGAAATAATGAAGACATACAAGGGCTTAATATAAATGAATGATCTTTTTAATAAAAAAATATATAAAAAAAGATTATGATAATAAGAATTGGCCAATGGTTTGTAAGCTGTCCGGTCCATACTGAGCAGTTATTGTAATGAATACAGGATGAAAATATAACTTTTACATCTCTAATTGAACTACATTGTCTTTTACAACCGCAACTGATTTTCTTTCACACACTCACAGCTCACGGGCAACATAATTATTAACCAACGCTAGCGCATTGCTAGTCATTTCCTTCACCTTCTCTACTCGATCACATACATCATTTTTCATCGGTGTGTCGGGCACGTCACTAAATCCGTCAGTGCACGTCTCCTCGTTGGTCAAGGCAGCACTCATCCACGTCTGAACGTTGCTCACTTGAAACAAGAATGACGGGCCGGGGCTTTCCAGCTGGCCGAGCTGCTTGAGCGAGCTACGTAATTGCTCGACTGCATCATTAAGAACAGTAAAGCAGTCGTGTAGAGCATTCACCGCCCGAGGGTCGGCTCTTGCTCCATACTCAGTTTTGTGTGTGAGATTTGATAGGTAAGCAGGCATCAGCTTGGCTTCGGATAGGCTAATGCTGATGGCAATACGTGCTAGTTGACCGGGATCTTGCTGCACGACATTGGCGTAGCGTGCAAGAGAATTGTAGCATAGTTCGGGGTATAATGTTGTTCCGCAAGTTGTGCGGATAAAATCTGTGTTATTTACATGGGTGGCCGGAGTTGGCTGCATGACGGTGGCGGTTGGGTCATAGACAGTGGCAGTAGTGGTGGTGCTGCTGGAGGAGTGTTGGAGGGCTGGAGCTTGTTGGAGTTGGAAGAGTATAGCTGTGAAAAGAAAATGGAGAGAGGATACTAGATGTAACGTTTTCATGGTATATAAGCTTCTAGGAGTCTATTGCTCCATGTAAAAATGTGGCAATGAAATTTGAGGAAGTTTATATAGGCTCCAAAAGTTTATCATATGACTATTATACCCTTGTGACTTGTTCAACAGATTGTACTATACATCATAGTATAGAAATTTTTCTTAGTATTATTTACGTAATGTCCAATTCCGTACTAGTTTTACTTACCATGCGATATATATTGAGGGTGATTTCACGTGACAAATTACAAATACTTCTAATGCATGCTAAATATATGCAGTATTAAACATGACAAGATAATATAATGAGCAAAATTTTAAATTTTGTTTTTCTTTATTAGCGGTATATAAAGCCATAAAGATTCAGCTCCTTCGAAGAAAAAAACCGGAGTCTTGGCTCGTTGGAGAGGTCTCATTCAATGTTGTCGCAGCGCTTAAAAAATATGATTCTTATATCTTGTCACTCTTCAATATATTATTTTGTGTGTCGAATAGGAGGAGGCTTCATTTCCTTAGTTCACGATCCTCTTACTTGACAACATAAACTGAATTGTGGTCCGTCCATCCATAGGAATGATCGACTATACAATATAATGAATATTCTCGAAATAGAATTAAGAGATAAATTGTGGTGTAAAAAGGGTTTGACAGAATAGATGAGACTATTTCCTAGCTAGTCACAATAAGAGAAACGGTTGAAAGGGCCATCCTTATCCCACAGAGTACACGAAAACTTCTTTAGACCTCTCTTTCCTCTGCTTAATGTCTCGTGTGAACGACAAAATTGCCACTTTTTGTTCTCATCGAATGATTTTCTGTTATCTTGTTCAAACGTTGTCTACCACAGGATTTTTCCATGGCATTAACCATGAAAAGATAAAATTAAAAGAATATACATTGACGTCAAAAATTGCTCAAGCGTTGGAATATGTGAGAATCTGCAAGAACTGACCTAAAAAATAGAACATTTATTAGGCCATATTTATCTTTTTAATAGAAAATTTACGGTTCTATTCTAGCAACGTACTCCCGAATTTTATTAAGAATTGACAAATCCATTTATTCTATCAATAACAATCATTGCCATAACTCCAAAAGTGAATTGCCTTTAGCTGAAATAACTTTCTCAGAGCCTCTGGAGAGGGTCCGGTTAATCCCACGATACTCAAGGAGCACAACTGTGGATTTTGAAAACTAAAGCGCACACTAAAAATTAGGTTCCTCGCTGACATCCCGAAAATTGTTCACACGTTCATACTCATTTATTGGCTTGGTTACTCAATAGTGTTCGTACCCAATTCAAAGGAAGATATTTCATTTTTTGGAAGAGGACTTCCAAGAATTGCTGACATGACAATGAAATCCTAATCTGAAAACAAAGAGAAGGGGGATATGGAGAAATTGGTAGATGCTATGCACTTAATTGTATTGAGCATTGTTATGAAAACTTACTAAGTGGTAACTTTGCGTGGTATTTTTGTATCTACTCTTATTGTTTAATGAAGGCTCTTTTATGGATGATTTTTTTTTTTTCTAGGGAATTTTAAAATAATGGCTTATTTTACATTCTTTACTTAATTAATTCCACACAGATTCAAATTGGGTCTCGTAGTTTCGAAAAATCTAGTTAAGTATTCTAGAAACTCGATTTTTATGATGTCACCATCTTCAAACCGTATATTTTAGAGAGATTACGATTTTCCGATGACTTTAAGCTGTAATCGTACATATACAAAAGGGTAAACAAATTCTAAATCTACGTCCCATTTCAAGCGAGTAATTCAACTTCATTCTACTATTATTAGATTACTAAATCATACTTCTTTTGTTTTAACCAGATGGCTACAAATAAATCCTATCTGGACTAGTAGCCTGTTTTAAATGAACACACTGTCACACGCAGAAAGGAGACTGTCAACGTTTTGTTTATTTGTTCAAAAGATGAGAACATGTGCTCGTGAAAGAATTGACAAGAAGAAATTGACTTTACTAAAAATAAAAGACAAATAAACTTTATGGCTATGGAGGATTCACAATTTTTTTTATTATTACTTCAATGTTTATTTTACCTAATTAAATTGTTGGGTTAAATTCGCTCAAATAATGCACAAACAGAAAAACACCCAGAAAACACACACGGCAGAAATGAAAAATAACTCTAGAAATGTTGACCCAATTCAACAAAGCCTAATCTGGGGGGCTCAGAGGTAAAATCGAGTTCGTCACTATGCAAGAACCTTCCAAGAGAGAGTGAAAGAATCAGTACAACCAAGTTCAGATCGCATCAACACACATGGTCATCGATCCATAAACGAATATCCCTAATCAGCCTACACTATACAATAATCATCAACTTCACAGCCAAAAACAGGTGCAGGTTTACTGGTTTAATTTGAAGTTCAAATGAAACTCAAATTAAACCTAAAACACTGAACACAACACTAGATATTCTACACCCAAATCTCTCAGGCTCAGTCAGTGATTTACTATATCAAAACCAAGAATAATACAACACAAGAATGAAATTAAACACTCGAAGAATCACAAGAACAATCGCCTCATAGAGAGATTATCGAAACCGTATGAGAGAGCCAAAAGAAAAGACATGGTACAATAGCCCTAGTGAAATTATATGTATTTTGTCTCAGCCATTGATTAAATCCAACGGCCTAAGAAGGATCCACAGAAAGACAAATCCGGGTGTAGTAAAGCGAGCCAATAAGATCATGCCAAGTGGACAGGCTAAGTTAAAAACGTATTTTCACCTCCAAAATTGTGTTTTAAGAACCACAACCCATAATCTTCACCTTTGTTCTGAAACCCCTCATTATCTCTAGTTGCTACAATGCATAAGACGGGTATTTTACCCTACATCATCGCCCGGGTACCTGCAAAAGATTAACCAGTATCAATATGCAGTAAAAATAAACAAATTCTAAACTTGTTTAAAGGTAAAATTTTGGTTCCCATATCAGATGGATTTACATCATATTGAATTTTTTCAAGTATAATCTCACCACATTCAATTTTCTCACATATAAAATGGTACTTCACCTTAATATGCTTGGATCTTTCATGATAAACTGGATTTTTGCATAATAGTAAAACACTTTCACTATCGTGAAAAAATTCAATTTTCCCAAAATTCTCTTTAACAAGATACATTCTTTTACATATTCAGTTATTGCCACATATTCAGTCTCTATACTGGATAATGTGACGATGGGTTGAAGTTGTAACTTTCAAGTGATATAATTATCACCAAATGTAAAGAAATATGCGGTAGTAGACTTCATTTGGTCTTTATCCCTAGCGAAATCAGAGTCTACATACTCTTTCAATGTTAATAGATCAGATTCCTTCTTAAACACCAAACCTACTCTAAGTGTTCCAAGTATATGTTTCAATAACCACTTTAGCCAAGCCAATAAGGTTTTCCTGGATTAGACATAAACCTACTTAGAAAACTAATAGAATGCGCAAAATCCAGCCTAGTTGTAACCATAGAGAACATGACAGACCCTATGGCATTAGCATATGGAATGTTCTTCAAATCTTTAATTTTAGATTTAGTTTTGGGACATTGGGCTGAAGATATGTTCATGTGGGCAGTAAGAGAAACATTCACAGACTTAGCTTCTTTCATACCAAATTTGGTTATAACATTATTTAAGTACGTTTCTTGAGATATAGTCAATATATTTACTTTCCTATTCCTGTGAATAACCATTTCCAAAATTTTCTTGTCATTCTCTAATTCTTTCATATCAAATTCAGATTTTAAAAGATTCTTAAGCCTAAATATCTCACCTTTGCTAGAGCTAGCTAGCAATATATCATCTACATATAGAAGTAGATACACCTTATTGCCAGCTTTAGTGTTATTGTAGTACAAGAAATGATCATATTCACTTCTCCTAAAACTAATTTTCGGTACATATGTGTTAAACCTTATGTACCATTGTCTATGAATTTGTTTAAGTCTATACAGAGATTTCTCCAACTTGCTCACAAAGTCAAATTTTCATTTTTCCTCAAAACCTTGGGGTTGACTCATATAAATGTCCTCTTCTAGCTCCCCGTGTAAGAAAGTAGTATTGACATCTAATTGTTCAAGTTCCCAATTGAATTGAACAACTAGTCCAATAATCAATCTTATTGTTTAATATTTGATTATATGAGAGAAGATTTCATTATAATCAACTCCTTCCATTTGAGTAAAACCCTTAGCACAAATCTTACCTTATATCTCAAAGGATTAGTAGAATTAATTCATTCCTCGACTTTGAAAATCCATTTACATTGAACAATTCTCTAAGTTTCAGGTTTCTTCACAAGTTTCCATGTTTTATGATCAAGTAAGGATTTTATTTCCTCATTCATAGCCTATTTCCGCTTCTCAGAATCAGAACTATTCGTAGCTTCTTCATAAGATAAAGATTCTGAATGTTCTAGAGATTCACCAGAGATAAGAGCAAAGTCAGTCAAATTATTTATTTCATATCTTGGATTTGGTCTAACTTATCTCCTATCCCTATCTCTAACCAATTGGTAATCTTGAATGCTAGTTTCATTTGTGGGGATATTTGTGTTCTCAATTTCAGTTTCAACCTCTGCTTCAGGTAGATCTACTTCACCTCCATCTGTGTTAACAATATTTTCATCAGATTGTTCAACATCAGCTTTCTCATTTTCAGGTTGAGTGTGACTGAGTCTAGCTAACTTCACCTCAAACTGTAAAGTATTCTTTTTGATTTGTTCTTTAGAATTATCAATTTTATTTATCAAACATGGCATTTCAGACTCATT
>CAIGRP010033269.1:0-22244 GCA_903798385.1 Fraxinus cuspidata
TTCATCTTACACTTCTATCAATGGATGACAACTATTCATGGGCAACTCGACAACATCAAAAGTTGTTAATCTAGGTAAAGTAGCGCTGAAGATAATATCAGGAAAAGAAGTAACACTCATCGATGTGTTGCATGTTTCCGAAATTCGCAAAAACTTGATATCTGGAGCTTTGTTAAGCAAGAGTGGGTTTAGGCTAGTATTTGAATCTGAAAAGTTTGTACTCAACAAAAATGGCATGTTTATACGTAAAGGGTACTTAGCCAATGGGCTATTCAAAATAAGTGTAATGCTTGTACTTTGTGATTTTGATATTAATAAAATAAATCTTCTGTTTACGTGATTGAGTCTTCTAACTTATGGCATGATAAGTTAGGACATGTCAATGTTAATACTTTATGTAAATTAATAAGTTTAGTTCATTGCCTTTTATTTCCTTTGATCAAAATTATCGGTGCAAAACATGTGTAAAAGCTATATTAGCTAAAACACAATTTCATTCAGTTGAAAGGAACTCGAGTCCTCTAGAATTAATTCAAAGTGATATTTGTGCAAACTATAAGAGGTAAAAAAGTATTTTATTACTTTTATAGATGATTGTACAAGGTAATGTTATGTCTATTTGCTAAGGAACAAAGACGAGGCCTTAGAAACATTTAAACAGAACAAGAATGAGGTTGAAAATCAATTAAGCAAACGAATAAAATTTGTTCATAGTGACAAATGTGGGGAATATGGAGCACCGTTTGAAGAATATTGTTCAGATTCTGAAATTATTCATCAAACTACATCTCCTTATTCATCTTAATCGAACGGTATTGCGGAACGCAAAAATCATGCTTTGAAAGAAATGATGAACGTTATGTTGATTAGTTCTAGTTTACCTCAAAATTTGTAAGTTGGAGGGAGGGAAGTAATTCTCGCAGCTAACCACATTCTAAATATAATATCACATAAATGTAGGAACGAAACTCCTTATGAGTTATGGAAATGTCATAAACCTTCGTACAAATATTTAAACGTGTGGGGTGTTTGGCTAAGGTAGAAATACCAAAGCCTAAACAAGTTAAAATAGGGCCTAAGACCATCGATTGCATATTCATTGGATATGCTAATAACAGTAGTGCTTATCGATTCCTCGTACATAAGTCAGACATTCTGGATGTACATGAAAATACTTTAATTCAATCTAGGAATGTTATATTTTTTTAGGACAAGTTTCCTTGTAAGGAAAGGAAAGAGATAAGTTCGCAGAAACGAACTCTTGATACTGCAATTGGTAATCATTAAAGTGATGAAGAATCAAGACGTAGCAAAATGACCAAAACATCTATATCTTTTGGTCTTGATTTTTTAACTTATTTGTTAGAAAATGAACCTAGGACATTTAATAAAGTAATGTCTAGTCCAGAAGCTCCATTCTGGAAAGAGGCTATCAATAGTGAAATTGATTCTATTATGCAGAATCATACTTGGGAATTGGTAGATCTCCCACCAGGTAACAAATTGTTAGGTTGTAAATGGGTTTTCAAATGAAAATTAAAGACTGATGGATCAGTTGATAAATATAAGGCCAGATTGGTAGCTAAATGATTCAAACAAAAAGAAGGCATTAATTTTTTCGATAAATACTCACATGTGACAAGGATAATATCAATTAGAGAAATAATTGCAATCGCAACATTGCATAATTTAGAAATCTATCATATAGACGTCAAAACAACTTTCTTAAATGGTGAGATAGAAGAAGAAATTTACATAGAACAACCCGAAGGGTTTATTCCTCCTGGACAGGAGAAAAAAGTATGTAGGCTCGTTAAGCCATTATATGGACTAAAATAAGTGTCAAAACAATGACATGCAAAATTTGACAAAACTATATTCTCAAATGGTTTTAAGATTAACGAGTGTGATAAATGTATTTATTTTAAAATCTCACCTAATGCATATGTAATCATATGTCTATATCTTGATGATATGCTTATTATGTGTAGTAATTATGATATCATAACACATTCCAAGAAAATGTTGACAAAACATTTTGACATAAAAGATATGGGTATTCCGATATAATATTAGGAATTAAAATCCTTAAAACATCTGAGGGACTTGTCTTATCTTAATATCACTATATTGAGACTGTACTAAAAAAATTTCATATATATGATGAAGTCTACATTTGGCCGAACATAAAGGCGAACCCATATCTCAATTAGAGTATTATTGGATAATATGCAGTCTAATGTATATTACAAACTGCACTCGTCCGGATATTGCATATGTAATAAACAAACTTAGTAGATATACAAGTAACCCAAATATTGACCATTGAAAGGCATTGATAAGAGTTATTAGATATCTATGATACACCTTAAATAATGGATTGCATTATACTAGATATCCAGCTGTATTAGAAGGATACAATGATACAAATTGAATATCTGATACAAAAGACTGAAAATCCATTAGTGGGTATGTTTTTACCATTGATGGTGCGACCGTATCTTGGAAATCTTCTAAACAAACATGTATAGCTCAATCCATAATGGAATCTGAGTTCATAGCATTAGACAAAACTAGAGAGAAAGCAGAATGACTTCGAAAATTTTTAGAGGATGTTCCATGTTGGCCTAAACCTGTGCCTGCAATTAGTATACATTGTGATAGTCAGATGGCTATTGGTAGAGCATAAAGTAGTATATATAATGGTAAGTCACGACATATTCGTCGAAGACATAATACAATTAAGCAGTTGATCTCAAATTGTGTTATTTCCATAGATTATATAAAGTCTAGAGAAAATCTTGTGGATCTACTTACCAAAGGTTTACCAAGAGATCAAATATACTGTCTATCAAGGGGAATATGCTTAAAGCCTACCTGAAAGAATCTTTGTAATGGTAACCCAACTTTGCTGATTGGAGATTCCAAAATATTGGTTCAATGTGACAACTAAGTTATGAAGATTCAAATAAGCACTTCGGAATTAACTCCTACCCATTCCTACGATAAGAAAGTGCTATCTGCAGAAAGTTTTAGGTTAAGTTATACTTTTAATGATTTCTATATCTTAGACAATCTAAGTAGGGTATGGCAGGTACTCTTAATAGGAGATCGCCTATATAAGTGTGAAGTGTAGCCGCTTTTATGAGAATGTTTCAAATGCTTGAATTCTCTAAAGCACTTATGGAATCCAAAAGTTGCTCAAGGCCAAAACGAACACAACAGTGAGAACTTGAAAATGTTATGGAGGTTATTTTGTTGATACTATTGTCTTGATTTATACCAACGGCTGACAGTTCAAGACATCGCGTTCACTGATTAGCAAGTAAATTCGACAGTATTCTACTACGGAAGGTTCAAACCCATAAGGTACCTATCCAGATGCGATAACATTCCGTATGATCTCTCTATAGGGTCTGCATAGTCTATTGCATTAATTTTCATTCATGTGAGGGATTGTTGGAAAATTGAGTTTTATTAGTTGGTTTGACCAACTTTTGACCAATTATTTTAGTGAGTCCCGTTAGTTGGATAAAATATTTTATTGGCCGAGTGTGTTATACTCCATGAGTAGATTAATGTGATATATTTATTTTCTCAAAATCAATTTAGAGTGAATGGGAAATTAAGACCAAAAGATGACCACTTGAAGTTGAAATAAATTGGAATAAAAATTGGTACAAAATTGGAAAAACGCCAATCTTACGTAGGAAAGCTAAAACAATATAAACCACTTTATATTGCTCAAGTTTGGGAATTTGGTTTCTGCCCCAAAGGATACCAATAGTTTTTGAAGGGAAGATGACCTACATGTTAGTAGGTTGGGCCAAAGCCTACAAGCGCACGCCGCGTCCGTCCAATCGGTCGACTCGGCTCGACACGGCACGAGCATGGGTCGCGGGTCGTGGGCTTGGGCTTGGACTTGGGTTCGTGTGTGTGTGTGTGTGTGTGTGTGTGTGTGTGTGTGTGTGTGTGTGTGTGTGTAGTAAAATAATGTTTTATTTATATTATTTTATTATTTAAAAAATAATATATTTTATTTATCTTATTTTTTCCCCCGATTTTTCTGTGCTGACACGTGGATTCTTCTAGAAGGACGGTTGGCGGTTGACCCTATCCAAACGATTTGTGTCAGCTGAAGACACAACTTTTTTACTGTTGTGTCTTTTGGACATAACCTTTCAACTTCTATAAATTGGCCCACATACCCATGTTTTCATTCACTCCAAAATCAATTCTGATTTTGTTCTTCTTTCGAAATTATTCGTTTATCTTTGCATTAATCATATTTTGCAATCCAGCATCGAAAATTATTTTCGTGCATTTTAGTCTTCGAATTATTTAGAGAGATCACAATATTAGTAGGTTCACCGGATCTTGTAATTTTTAGTGTTACTATTACAAGTTGAGATCATTGTATCTTGGGAGACGAGTGCTGATATACCGTCAGCACCAGTACGGGGCATTATCGTGTTAAGGAGAAAGAGTCAAATTCTCACCTCGACCATTAACATTTTTTTAGCATTCATTGTGCACGACGTTATTCTGCCCAAATCAATCCACGGTGAATAATCACTTACCAACATCCAATGTAACTCACCTATTGATTGATACGAATTTAGCCAAAGCCTTGGGTATCACTAACATCTCACCTGAAGCATGCCTGTAGTAATTGTTGATGCGAAAATCATATGAGGCAACATAGACATGAAAAGGTGAACAATAAGAACTATTTCTAAAATTATAATTGTCATTTGAAGTCAAGAATGTCAATATGCTTGGAGACTTCAAAAGTACTAAGAAAATTTAAACTAGGAAAGTACAAAGAAAACTTGGACAAAATTTCTTAGATAGCAGTGTATAACAAGAAACTGAATTTAAATAGGAAGAGCCCAGAATGCTTGGCTAAAGCTGAGAAAGAGACTAGATTTAACCCGGATAGATAGTACAGAGTTGCAGAATAATTTCCTTCGGTTAAGAATTAGCCACAAAATGACAAATGAAAAGGCCACAGATACTGGAACTGTTCAACTTTCGAAGAATAAACTAAAGATAAGATACTCATAAATATAAAATTGTTTATGTTTTTCCATCTCCAAATTTCCACCAGTCTGGTTCACCATTTCTCACCACTGCCAAGTTAAAGCCATGACAAGTCTCTTAATGAAGAATGAATAACATGAAATCAAAATACTATGTATAACTGCTAATTTACTAATCATCTATGACCTAGTAGAGGTTTTGACCACTCACCTTTCAGAGAAAACTTCACCTGATTTCATACACCCAATATATACACGAGGCTGGTCCAAATGAGCAGCCAGTATATTCCCAAGGCATCTACAGAGAAAGTATATGAATACTGCATATTCTACAGAATACTGCATTTCACGATCATAATAGCCAGACTCGAGATTCAAATGGAAAATGGAATAACTTATTAGAGTAGGTCAATGTTCAATCATATGATTGAAGAAACATAAGTCATTGATCTAGTATTGGATAAAAGAGGGGAAATGCCTATTTTTTTAATAAGGGGATTCTCAATACTTCGATAAAAATATAGGTAGTCATCGAGCTAAACTTCGAAAGTATTATACATACCAATGTTTACATAGACGTCATCATTCAGTTTTGCATAGTAGTCAGCATCCTAATTTTTTGCAGCTTGAGCAAAAAATAATTTTTGTCTTGCTTGGTAGTTCCTCAGGTGCCTCTACATGGTTTTCCTGAGATGAAGTTCGAAGGGAAAAATAAAATCAAACAATGCAAACCTTACCCTACATTAATAAAGCCAATTAACTGAATGAACAAAAGTACTCATGCATTACAGGGAAAGTTGTCACCAAATTTGACTTTTGAATTTGCTGAATGTTCAATTTACATATTGTTTACTTTACAATCAAGAAGAATGTGAGAATTGCATATTCAAATTATTTCTCCCAATTCAAAAGCTGTGTTCAATATGAAGAGGAAAAAATAAAAAATAAACAAAAATTGAAATGAGATATGCATACAAACGAATGGCTCAGGTCAACGAGCTTACGAGATAAAAACATCATTGGTTTGTTTGTTTTCACTGTCAATGCTCCTGTCCAAGCTGTCTCCTTGATTAGAATTGAGATTTACTGTTGGAAAATAAATCAAATTAGTGATAACTGATGAATTCAATAATCATTTACTAAACTTTATTTTAGTGTCTGCAGGTATTCCAATAATGATTGAGTAAGTTGAAGAGTCTCTTGTGTCCTATAAATTAGAATGTAACTGATGAATTCAATAATCATTTACTAAACTTTATTTTAGTGTCCACAGGTATTCCAATAATTGATTGAGTAAGTTGAAGAGTCTCTTGTGTCCTGTAATTAGAATGTAATCTGCAGTAATTTTTTAAGGTAATAAAATTGAGTATTTCTGATAATATATTTCCCAAAATTTCTTACCTTCAAACTGGTATTAGATCCAGAAAACATTACCAAAATCTAGTAAACAACATTAGTGACATATTGAAAAGGAAAATCATGACAAATTCAAGTAATCTGATGTCTCTTATTCCTCATTTCAATGGGGGAAGATTATGACTTCTAGAGTCACAATATGAAAGTGTTGCTGAAATCTATGAAGCTCTGAAAAATTATTGATGAAGGTTTTGAAGAGCCGGAGACAGAAGATGGAATGACTCAAACATAAAGAAATGCCTTGAATGAAAGGCAAGAAAAAGATAGTAAAACCCTTTTCCAGATTTACCAGGCAATTGAAATTTCGGGAGGCTTTACTTCTAATATTTCTAGAGGAAGAGGACGATCTGGAGGTCGAGGGAGAAGCCACCATTCTAGCGGAAGAGGAAGAAGATTTCAAATTGGTGGAGAGCTCAAAGAAGAAGTAAAGGGTGATCATACAAGCAATAATCGAAAAGGTCGAGGCCAAGGATATCAACAAAGAGGTAGAAAAGAATTCCCTGAATGCTGTTACTATCATAAGACTAATCATAAAAGTAGTGATTGCTGGTATAAAGGAAAAGACTATGTTGAATGCTATCATTGACACAAACTTGGCCATTAAAGCAATGAGTGCTGGAACAAGAAAAATGAGGATAAAGTGGAAACTAGTTTCATTTATAAAAATGATAGTGATGAGAAGTACACTTCTGAAACTTTGTTATTAGCATGTGAAAATAATCAAAATGATGAAGTTTGGTATCTGGATAGCGGTGCTAGTAAGCATATGACTGGAAAATATAAACTTGTTTTCTAAGCTGGTGGAATCAGAATTAGGGCAGGTCAAAGTTGGTGATGCTAGAGCCTTTGCAACTAAAGGGATTGGAGATATAACAATAGAAACTAAGACAGAAAAGCATGAAAAGATGTCAGATGTTCATTATGTTCCTGGTTTGCGAAGCAATCTATTAAGTGCTGGCCACCTTTTAAGAAAGGGTTATGAGATTAATTTACATGATAAATTGTGCATTTTGACTGAAGAAAATCAGATTTTCACAGAGATCCCATTGGCATCAAATAATATGTTTCCTATTCAGCTAAAAGTTACTAATATTGCTTATCATTTCACTAGCACGAATGGAGAAATTTCGAAACTATGACATGATAGGTATGGTCATTTAATTATGGAACTTTTAAATTATTATCAAAAAGGAAAATGGTGCATGGTCTTCCTCATATTGATCAATTGAATGAAGTTTGTGAGGCCTGCCAACTTGGAAAGCAACATAGAAGTCAATTTCCACACAATTCATCTTGGAGAGCCAGACAACCACTACAACTTATACATTTGGACTTGTGCAGGCCAATTCTGGTTTTATCTCTTGGAGGTAGTAGATATTTTATCTTTTTCATTGATGACTTTAGTAGAAAAGTCTGGACATATTTTCTTGAAGAAAAATCTGATTGCTTTCAAAGTCTTTAAAGGTGAAATGTTGGAATGCTTGTTACTATTGGTATGACTGTTTCTATGCGGTAAGCCAATGAGAAGGAAATTTCACTGCTTGATGTTCGAACGATGGTGCGATAGGACCAAAGGACTCCAGGCAACTCGTCTGCCCATTTTCCCTTGGCTTTATATAGTCTTTTCTTTAACGTTTTCATAAAAGTCTTGTTGGAAGTTTGGCTTGACCGTTGGCTTGGGGATACCGCAGAGCGGAAAAGTTCAGCTTGATATTCCACTATGTGTAGAAATTTTGAAACCCAATGTTTATGAATTGTATCCATTGTCGGTGACTATTTCTTTTAGAACTCCAAACCTACACATCACATTTTTCCAAACAAATTGGATAACTTCGTGATCACGTACCCGTGGAAGTGCCTCGACTTCAATCCACTTCATGAAATAGTCTGTGACTGCTAGCATGTAGATACGTTGTCCTGGAGCAGTTGGAAGTTTCCCGATAATGTCCATCCCCCATTTCATGAAAGGCCAGGGTGAAAGAATGAGGTTGAGCCGTTCGGGAGAGAGGTGCGAGATATCGGCGAATTGCTAATATCGATCACACTTCTTGACATGATTAAAAGAGTCGGCCGATATTGTTGGCCAATAGTACCCAGTGGTAAGTGCACGATGCACCAATCTTTAGGCTCCGGAGTGATTGCCACATTCTTCTTTGTGAAGTTCGGCTAGGACATATTCGACTTTAGTGTTGATGATGCATTGGAGATAGGGTCCAGAAAATGATCTTTTATACAACTTACCATCTATAAGACAAAATCTGGCAACCTTAACCTTGGTTCGGTGAGCTTCATTCTTATATGGTGGCAATTCGTTATTTTGGAGGTATCTAACAATCAACGTTATCCAAGATTTCTCTTCCATCGAATGAATTTTTTTTTATTCGACCAGCTTTCGGATCACTGGCCATTGTAAGTAGGCCATCGAGATGACCTTGCTTTGTTTCATATTGATAGTTGTTCCTAGGTTGGCTAGCGCATCTGCTTAGACGTTTTCTGTTCGTGGAACTTAAGTGATTTGGAACTCATCAAACTTGCTGTAGAGCTGTTTGACTAACTCTAGGTAAGATGTCATCTTTGTGCCTTTGGCTAGAAATGTGCCTTGGATCTGGTTTACAATGAGTTGAGAATCAATGTGGACATTTATTCGAGTGACTCCTATATCATTTCCCAAGATCAGCCCGATAATAAGTGCTTCGTATTCTACCTCATTGTCAGTTGTCTTAAATTCACACCTAACCACTTGTTCTATCTACTCTCCTTCTGGTGATGTAAGAATAATACCGAGCCCTGTACCATTGATATTGCTTGACTCGTCCACCGGAGCATCCATGTGCATATCATCAGTTCGTCTGTTAAGAAAAGAAGTTCTTTTTGGGCTAGGACCTGAGAGTTAGGAGTGAAATAAACGACGAAATCTGCAAGTACCTGAGATTTTATGGCAGTACGGTGTGCAAAGGAAATATAATATTCACTTAATTCGACGACCTATTTGGTTAGTTGTCCGGATACTCTGGTTTGTAGAATATCTTCTTCAGCATGAAGGATATTACTACAACTACTGAATGGCTCTAAAAGTAAGGCTTTAGTTTTCGAGCTACGCTAACAAATGACAAAGTTAATTTTTCCAACTGGCAATAGTAGGTCTCTATAACCAGTAATGTCTTGCCAACATAGTAAATAGGGAGTTGCTTTCCTTCTTCTTCACGAACCAAAACTGCGTTGACAGCCGTCTGTGATACTGCTAAGTATCACACGCGGGAGTCCATTCGAAAGTTTTGTTTTTCCTCAATAAGTAATAGAGTTTCTAGCATTTCTCAGAAGATCAAAAGATGAACCTGTTAATAGCTGCAAGTCTTTCAGTAAGCCTCTGAACTTCCTTCATGCAAGTTGGAGATGAGATGTTAATAATTGATTGAATTTGATCGGGTTTACCTCGATTCCTCGCTGGGTTACTAAGTAACCTAAGAACTTGCCATAGGATACTTCAAATGAACACTTGGACGGATTGAGTTTCATGTTGTACTTCTTTAGAACCTTGAAAGATTGCTTAAGGTGGTCTATGTGTTGCTCTGCAATCATGGATTTTACCAGCATGTCGTCAATGTATACTTCCATGGATTTTCGAGTTGATCAGCGAACATACGATTCACTAGTCGTTGATATGTTGCTCCAGCGTTCTTGAGCGTGAACGACATGACTTTGTAGCAGAATGTGCCTCATTCAATCATGAAAGCAGTTTTCTCTTGGTCAGTTGGGTGCATCAGAATCTGGTTATAGTCGGAAAAAACATCCATAAAGCTTAGAAGTTCATACGTAGCTGTTAAGTCGACCGTCATGTCGATATACGGAAGTGGAAAGCGATCATTTGGACATGCTTTGTTCATGTCTGTGAAATCGTTATAGACACTCCATTTACCATTCTTCTTTTTCACAACGACGACATTAGCGAGCCAGTCTGGGTAATAGACTTCTCGTATGGAGCCAGCTTGTATAAGTTTTTGTACTCTTCATTAATAATGCGGTTTCGTTAAGGAGCAAACCTTCTTCACTTCTGTTTGATCGGAATGTATTGGGGATCGAAATTCAATTTGTGTGTCATTATCTCTGGGTTAACACCGGTCATGTCTGTGTGAGACCAAGCAAAACAGTCTTGGTGTTCCATGAGAAACTTGATAAGGCATTGGCTCTAACTTTGCCCCCACTTGAGTATTGTGTTCTAGAATGTTGAGGTAGATCTGTACTTCATCTAGCTCTTCCATATCCGGATGGTCTAGAATGACGGGCTAAAATTGCTGTAATTGCTATAAAGGACATTGGTCAGAGTAGAGTGAATTGTGGTAGCAGTCTTTAGAATCCCTTTGGTCGCCACGAATCTCCCTTATTCCCCATTTGGTAGGAAAATGAAGTACTTAATGAAATGCCGATGGTACAGTCTTCATTTCATGGATCCGGGGTCTTCCTAAGATAACATTATATGCTAATGGGCTATCCATTATGAGGAATCGAGTGTGGAGGTTAACTTCTTATGCATAAACAGGCAGCCCAATCTCACCCAAAGTGTTCTTTTGTTCACCATTGAAATCAATTAGCACTATTGTTCGACGAGTAAAGTTTTTTTTCTGGAATTCCCATAGCTTTAGTGGTTTCCAAAAAAAAAAAAAAAAATGTTTGCACTACTGCCATTATCTATCAAGATGCGCTAGGTCAATCAATTGGCGATGTTCAAAGATATGACCAAAGCGTCATGATGTGGATTGAGCAGCTACATGGCCTCAGAGATAGTGAAGCTAATGATCTGTGGTGAGTCTGAATCGCTTACTTGGTTTAGACTCTGGCAAAAATGAACTGATCGATGTATATATCTCCATTCCACGACCTTGTTATCCCACTAACTTCTGACTCACCGATGATGAAGTTAATAGTTCTATCATATGTCGGTGCGATCGCTGGATCTGAGCCTGTCTTACCATGTGGTTGTAGTTATTGTCTGGAAACATTCTATTTTCCTTTTTCAGTTAGAAGGTCAGTAAGGTGTCCCCGCTTCAATAGCTTCACCACTTCCCATCTTAGGGCAATGCAGTCATCTGTTCGGTGGTCGTAGTCAGCGTGAAACTCACACCACTTAGTTTTGTTACGTTGGTCACTAGAGATTCTCATTTTTCGGGGCCAATTTACTGTGCCGCCCCATCTCCTTTAGTACTGCAATTAATTCTACTTGTTCGGTTGAAAGGTTGTATTCAGGGATCCCAACCTTTGTCCTTTTAGAAGGACGAACAAATGGCCCGGTAGCTCTCTGTGCTTGGTGTCCCTCGTATCTGGGGGAGAATAAGTACTTGCAGGCCATTTCTCAACCCTGTTTTGTCGTCGCGGCTCTTTTTTAGGGAGTTGTCGTCTGATGAAATTGAAGTTAACATCATCATCTTCCCATTTAATCTAGGCCCAGGTTTTTGCCAAGACATCCTCCATTGTACTATATGGATATTTTGTCAATTCCTTATACAAATCAGTGTTCGAGAGGAGCCTCTTTCAAAAAGTGGAAACAAAAGTTTGTTGGTTGCAGCTAGGGATGGAAACTTTCTCCCAGTTGAATCGTTCGACAAATTCATGAAGTGATTCACTTTTCCTTTGCACTATATAATAGAGATCGTCAGACCACTTCTCAAGTTTTCTGCTACTTGCAAACTGCTCAACAAAAGTATTAGTTAGTTGTGCAAACGACGATATAGAATTATTTGGAAAGTTTGTATACCATTGTAGGGCCAGCCCCATAAGACTGGAGCCGAACCCCTTGTACATGCAAGCCACGCGAAGGTCTTTTGGTGTAGCAGCAGTAAAAATTCTCCGTCTATATTGAGCTATGTGATCGTTCGGATCAACAGTCCCGTCGTAAAGTTTCATGCTAGGGAAGCTAAACGTTTTGGGCATTTTCACTAGGGCAATCTCGTCAACAAAGGGAGAGTCGGCAAAACAACTGGCTGCACTCGTTTTGATTGGTGCAAGCATCTTAGGGATATGTTTGAACCATGGCTTCAATCACTGCTAACTTTCATGTGAACTATGGATCTTGTCCATTGGTAGGCTGTGGTTTTACATCTTCTGACCCTTCGTTCAGTGGTGTGACGAATTGAACATTCGACCAATGGTCCTAAGTCCATTTTAGTTGAGTGAAGGTGTAGGCCTGAAGGGGGTCTGGGAACGGGACGGACGTACCAAAGTTGGATCGGACGCCAATGATTCTACCATTTCTTGAAGGTCTCGATTTCCCACATGGATGGAAGCATTCTCCGCTTCTAGTCTCTCCAATTTTTGTGAATTCCGCTTTGTCAATGCTATAAGTTGGGCTAGTTGTGCAGTTGCTTCGCCGGTAGAGCGGTAGGTTGAGAGTGTGTGGGGGCAGGATAAACAGTATCATGCTGAACAACCGTCAGCTGAACTGGATGGGTCAAATGGGCTGGCTGTATGATGGTTGGCAGAGCGATGATATGACTTAAGCTGTCTCCCTATTGCCTTAATGCTTCCACCTCCTGGTTAATCATTCAATCCATTCCTTGACGAGCAGTTTCGTCCAAAGCATAATCAGTAGAGTCATCCATACGATGGATTTCAGAAGTTCCTAACATGGTGGTTGATGAATAGAAATGGTAATAGCTTTGTTCGAAAAAATGATTGCTAAGTCCCCACGGTGGGAGCCAAATTGTAGACGGTGGATTCTACAGTTGAGAAAATCAAGTCGGTCAGGCCACTAGCAATCCCGCGAAAAGTAGAACGAGGAAGAAAGATCGTAAAAGATCTCAAAAGGACACGGGTGTGGTGCCGGCCGAAGACCCTCCCATGATCAATTCAGAAAAGTTTTTCAAGAATTCTAAGAATATTATACTAAAAGAAAGAAAAAGTAACTTAGAGTAGAGTAGTATTTGTTTTCTATACCTGAACGTAAGACTGATCGCAGAATTTATAGCGCTGGGATAACCGTCTAGGCGGGATTGACAAGGACTCTATGAGATTTGTTGGTCGGAACTGAATCTGATAAGATCTATTCTCTTGAGATACCCAATATGTTTTCAAATATCTTCTGTTTGATCTGATCAAATTATAGAGTGATATATTTGAAGATAAATTATCAGGGATTGCGAATTGACACGTGACTCTTATTTGGCCCGATCAACATAACAAACTGGGCCAAAAGATGGTGCGTTTATCAAGTGTACCATTTGTGGGCCTTATTTTTTGGACTGGACCGTTTGATAATTTGTGACGAAAATAACTTTGACCAATTAATTTGATAATATATGATCACGAAATAATGTGTGGTTTATTAATTCATTAATTTGTGATCGATAAATAAATTGTGATATATAAAATTTGTAATTTGTAGTCGAGAAATAACGCGTAGCTAATTAATTTGATGATTTGTATTTAATAAATAAGTTGTTACTTATAAAATTTATGATTTGTAATTGTGACATTTTATTATTGTGACAGTATGTAAGTGTGACTATAAATTGTATGATTTGTATTTAATAAATAAGTTGTTACCTATAAAATTTATGATTTGTAATTGTGACATTTTATTATTGTGACAGTATGTAAGTGTGACTATAAATTGTATGATTTGTATTTAATAAATAAGTTATTACCTATAAAATTTATGATTTGTAACTGTGACATTTTATTATTGTGACAGTATGTAAGTGTGACTATAAATTGTATAATATTGTGACATTAATATATTTAATTCATGATTATTTTTAATTATAGATTTAATTAATAAAATTTGAATTATGACATGATTTTTGAAACTTTAAAACAAGTTTCTTAATTTTTAAATTGTATTTTGTAAACTACCTTAGATAGGTATTGTTTCCTTAAATTAAATTGATGAATCCGATTTTCAAAAAGCCGGGTAGACAAAGTTTAGTGGATTTAAACAATTTAGGCTACTCATTGGTCCGATTTTTATAGCTATGATTGGCCTTATTAGGTTTATTATAATACAGAAACATTATTTGTTTCGAATCAGTTTGTGATTGGCCTATTAGGTATTATTATGTTGAATCATGGAGTTTGTCAATCAGATCAAATAACACTATTTTGAACAAACCAACAAATGTTTGATTTTTGAATTCGTAATAATCTTATAATTAACGTATTTTTAAGTCTGTTCTCTATTCACGTTTATTTCATTCCAAAATTTCTCTTTTAACAGTTTCGTTAGTTCTCTTGTTCATCATTTTGGTGCTTTATTATTAGACCAAACGACAGCTAAAATCAAATAATTTCAATAATAAAAAATAGAAATTTTTGAAGAGAGGTGTCTTTATTATTAGCCCCCTATTTGGAGAAGATTAAAATAAATTCGTGATAAATTTTGATAAAAAAAAAATGATGAAATGTATGATTAAAAAGTTGTGAATTTCGTTATTAAAATTGATTATTGAGTTTGACTTTCATAAAAATTAAGAATTTAGTTACCATCAAATGCCCTTGATATTAAAATTTCAAGATCATGTCCTCGGTATGTGAAAAGAGCAGGATTTAGTCAACAAGAATTTAGCTCATGTTTGACAATCATTATTTGGATAAAATAGAGGTTTGAAAAATGAATTTTTTGGAGAATGTGTAATTAAAAATTTGAAAAAAAAAATTGGATTTACATTCATAATAGTTTATTATATAAGAGTCTGTTTGACTCTATATTTTGCTCAAAATGTATTTTGATGGGGATTATGTGGTTAAAAATACGAAAATATTTTAAATTTATGTGTAATATTATTTTATTGAAAAATGTGCAATTGAAAATAAATAAGAGAAAAAAATATATTTTAAAAATAATAAAAATTAAATTTGGATTTATGTGTGATTGAAAATAATTATATAGAAAAAAGAATTTTTGAAATAATAGTAATTAAAAAATGTGCAATTGAAAATAAAAAAGAGAAAAAAATATATTTTAAAAAAAATAAAAATTAAATTTGGATTTATGTGTGATTGAAAATAAATATAAAGAAAAAAGAATTTTTGAAATAATAGTAATCAAACGTGGACTAAGCTGTACAAAAAATTAAAGGTTGAGATTTATAATTATCATAAAAGTGGAATAAAGACTCAAAAGAGTATGATTTGTCAACGTTGGGCCCACCGGGGACTCACCATGAACTATTCGAAGACGCTCCTTAAGCGAATCACTACGTCATTGATGACGTCACTTAAAATGGGTCCACCGCTGGTTACAATCGAGTGTGCTCCATGCTCCATGTTTCTCATTTACAAACCACTCCTTCTAAATATTTGTTTAAGTCAAATGAGTCCCATTTATCAATAATGTTTTGCATTATTATCCAAATCCATGCAAGGATAAAAGAGGCTTGAAAATATTCTTTCGTCGAGTAAGGTCGATTCATAGTAATAACTTGTATATGTTAACAATGTACTTGTCTAATCCAATATTACATGCGACCAAAGGCAATTTAGGAGGTTTATTGTAAGTTAAAAATTTCATTAAGGGTGTGTTTGAACCACATTATTTTGAAAGAATGTATTCTGGAATAGTAGATTGATAGAGAATTTGTGGTTGAAAAAGAAGCAAAAGTTATTGATGTGAAAGAATGTGTGGTTGAAAATGATAATGAAAAATTTAATTTGTACCAAACAGGGGCTAAATGTGGTTAGATTACATAAAATTTTTCTATATATATTAATTCATCAAAAAATATGATTTAACCGACTACAAAATAGGAATCAAAATCTCATCACGTTCTAAAGGGATGTATTTAAATGAAACTAAATGCTAATTTTATTTCAAATATTAATTCGATACATTGAATGATATGATTATAAATCTCATACTATCCAAACCAAAAAAAAATAAAATCGTCACTTCCATTTCAAATGTAATGCATGAAAATTATCTTGGTTAGAGTTAATTTTTTCCATGATCGATATTTAATATAAATTTATTATTCATAAGCGTGTGATAAGTTGATAACAAATAACAAGTATACATAAACACACTGAGAAGGAAAAAAAGGAGTCGTCGACGGCGTTGACCAATGAGGACGTACGCGAAGCAACGTGAGGGAGCATGCGGAGGATCGAAATTGCCTCAATTTAAAGTGCGCCAATTTATTAACGTGCGCCGACGACTCTACTATTAATCGAATTCTCAAATCTCAACTCATTTTGCTCTCTCACACTGTTTTTAGATTTTGCCGGCACTTCAAAACCCTAGTTTTCGCCGCACGAACCATCGGAGGGTTTGATTTTTCTCTTGCGCCTTAATTCCATAAATCTGAAGGTAATTCCAAATTTAATTTTAGGAAATATAATCCGCTACTCAATATTTTGTTAAGATCTTAATTTTCTGCATCTGGATTACTTTTTTTTTCCTGATTTAATTTGAGAAATTGATGGAAACAATGAATTGGACTATAATTTAAGCTTTGTTTAATATTTTTTTTTTGCCCCTTTGTTTGAATTGAAGCAGAATTAGAGCGTTAAGAAAGGGGGAGATACATTTTTTTATGATCTATATGTATTTTGCGTGTATATACTTTGTCTTATTTGATTGGAATGTAGGGTAAATTCTTTATTGATTAAGTGGAGTTCTCGTGGCTTTTCTTCTTTTTTTGATTAAAATGTTCTCGCGGTGTTACAACAATTTCCATTTCATGTATAGTACGTGTTTTAGAGTATATATAATATTTTTTGGTTCAAAATTGACAACTCAGGGTTTTTTTTCATGTTTAATTCTTTCTTTAGTTTTTCCTTATTCTGCTTATGCACTTATGATTTGTGATTTGCTGCCAGTCTCGATTAATATCCATAGATCACTTTCTGAGTTAATTCCATCGAAGAGTTGTGGTGCTTGGTAGAAAGTTACTTTAATCTTCTCACATGGTTTTCATTTATATTTAGATTATATTACTTTTTATCTGGCAAACTACTGTTATGTAATGCATTTTATTTGCATGGAACAGGATGACTAGTGGCCATTTTATGTCTGCAATGGATTCACATGTTTCTCAATTGATATTCTCCTGCAGCTTGTGATTTGCTCAAATTATATTCAATCTATTAGAATGGATCGTCAAGACACATCAGGTTTCGTTAGTGGTGGATGTTGTCCCTTTTTTGGAAGCTACAGTTTGATCTTTAGTCATTAGTATTTACTCTCTTTTCTTCCTGACTTAAGACCTCATAACTCCAGCAATCTGTTATTTTCATAATTTCAAATTTTATCCATTGGTTTGTCTTGAGGCGTGAGTTAACAGTGCATGGACTGCACCCCCCACTGTGTTTCTACTTTGGCCTCTGTGTCAAAAGATATATGCAAATTTGTTAAAAATCCAGTCATTGCTGCTCCGGATCTTAATTCACCTTGTGTGACAAGCTCCTGTCATTCCAATGGAAGCAAGAGGAAATGGAATGCTGTTAACAGGCCTAATAACTTGAAAGATGGATCTTCTTCCTTTCTTGGATTGTGTCGTTCATCAAGTTTCTGCAGTGCCACATGCTCGGGGAAAGAAATGGATGAGTCTTCTATTGATCTTGGTTTAAGTATCAACATCAATCTAGGAGATGACAGGTCATCCAATCCCACTAAGTTACCTGCTGGGGCTCCAACTACACTTGAAGTAAGGAAGCCTAAACTAGACTTACAATTGAGTCTATCCACTGGACCTTCTGAATCTGATGTCACTACTGTTACTCAAGTATTCAGTCCTTACCAGAATAATTCTGAGTCACTTTCATTAGCTGCCACATTTCAAGTTGTGGACGAAGGATCAACATCGTCTCGTTGGAAAATTGGGCCTCTTGTGTCTCCATTGCAGAATGTCAAGACTTCCATTCCTTTGGACCAAGTCCACCAGGACAATCCTACTTCAACAACTCTGAATATTGCATCAACTTCGGCAACGACACCAAGCTCAGTTGATGGTGCTTCTGGGTCAGTTAATAAGCATCAGTACCGGAGAACCGGCGTGAAAACCTGTCGGTTCAAAGGATGCATCAAGGGAGCAAGAGGTTCTTCAGGTCTCTGCATTGCCCATGGAGGTGGTAGGAGGTGTCAGAGGGAAGGCTGTCAAAAGGGAGCTGAAGGCAGGACAGTTTTCTGCAAGGCACATGGAGGCGGTCGGCGTTGCGAGTATCTTGGGTGTACTAAGAGTGCTGAAGGCTGTACTGAATACTGTATAGGTCATGGGGGTGGTAGGCGCTGCAGTCATGAGGGCTGTGCTCGTGCTGCAAGAGGTAAGTCTGGCTTGTGCATTCGTCATGGAGGTGGCAAAAGGTGCATGATGGAAAATTGCTCTAAGAGTGCTGAGGGAATATCCGGCCTCTGTATATCTCATGGTGGTGGTCGTCGCTGTCAGTATCCTGCCTGTACAAAAGGTGCTCAGGGGAGTACAATGTTCTGTAAAGCTCATGGTGGCGGCAGAAGGTGCACATTTTTGGGGTGTACAAAAGGTGCAGAAGGAAGCACTCTGTTATGCAAAGGCCATGGTGGAGGGAAAAGATGTACATTTGTAGGATGCACCAAGAGTGTGCACGGGGGAACTTTGTTTTGTGTTAGTCATGGTGGGGGCAAGAGGTGTGCCATGCCCGAATGTACAAAGAGTGCAAGGGGACGCACAAACTATTGTGTCCGTCATGGGGGTGGAAAAAGGTGCAAGTTTGAAGGATGTACAAAGAGTGCACAAGGAAGCACTGATTTTTGCAAAGCACATGGTGGTGGAAAACGATGCTCTTGGGGACAGTTGGGTTCAGAGTTTGGCGATCAAGGTGTCATTCCATGCGAGAAGTTTGCTAGAGGGAAATCTGGCTTGTGCATTGCCCACAGTGCAAAAATTCAAGATAAACAGATGCACGAGAGTGTTCCAATAGTTTCTACAGTTCAGGATCTACGCCCTAACACATTTTCCCAGTTGAAAGGGTTTTCTGCAACTGGAAGCCATCTTTCTGATCGCGTTGGCACATGGATTGATTCAATGGGTTATGGACAGCAAATGATCACTATGCAGATTCCACCACAAGCAACTTCCTTTCCTGGAAACGGTAGCTTGAATGATTTGTCTCTTCCAGAAGGTAGGGTGCATGGAGGAAGCTTAATGGCAATGCTTAGAGGAACTACAAGCTTAGGAACAAGCAACAATAATCAAGAAGCTGGTCGAAATTTGGAACCAGTAAAATCTTATCCTATGCCTCATAGTTGGGTGTAAGTTAAATTCATCCCTTTATGTTAGCATAGTTCTGTTGGTTTTGGATGTGACCTGCATTGCATTTTTATTTATCTTAGGATTTGGTATTGTGGATAAGAAATTCTTATCTCATTCACTGTGTCATAGATTCATAATGTGCTTGGGAACTTCTGTAGTATAAGAATTTTAAGTATTAAATTAGGGGATCTGTATAGTATCTGTTTAATTAAGGCTGCTTGAGTCTCCTGTAAATATTTAATTCATAAATAAAATGTTGTAAATATTATGCAGTTTATCCATATAATATTTTGCTGGTGTTCATTTTGTCTCGTGACCCGCCATTAATTGTTTTTCACATTAGTACCTTTTCCAGAATTAGAATCTAGTACTCTTTCAGCAAAATATGAATTCTCGGAAAACAAGGAAATCAAAACCAAATAAAGAACTTTGGAGCATCTTCAGGAGACACCGGAACGACTTCCTGCGTAGATCACCTGGCAGTGATCTGTGTACTAACAGAACGGCTTCAAGGCGGCTGCGGCTCTTCTCGGCCTGAGCCAATAAGTTTGGCGTTTACCCAGACAACGGCTTCACTTGTCTTTTCAGAGTTAGGGTTAGTACGGCTCCAAGGCGGCTGCAGCTTTTTAAAATATTAACTTATTCCCCGATGTATTTTCATATTAACTTTTTTAAAATATTAGGGGTTGTTCTCTTTGTGTATTGAGTTTTGAATTCATTTTGTATTTTGTGTTTTGAGTGTTCATTTTGAGATTTTTGAAAATTTGTTCTTTTTGACATTTTGAAAAATTGTTTTGAAAACGCTCAAAACGCGTTTTGAAAATTTTGAATTGATTATAACTGAAAACACTCAAAACGACAAATTTGTCGTTTTGTGTTTTCTTTATAAAATTTTAACTTGTTCTCAGAAATGCGTTTTCGAAAATGGGAAAAAGAACGCGTTTTCGCTATTTTGAAAAATCGAAAAATTTGTGTTTTGAGTGTCCATTTTGAGATTTTTTTTAAAATATGTTTTTTTTGGCATTTTGAAATATTGTTTTGAAAACCCTCAAAACGCGTTTTGAAAATTTTAACTTGATTATAACTGAAAACATCGAAAATGACAAATTTGTCGTTTTGGGTTTTCTTTACAAATTTTTAACTTGTTTTCAAAAAAGCGTTTTCGAAAATGGGAAGAGAACGCGTTTTCACTGTTTTGGAAAATCGAAAACAGAAAACGTTTTGAATATGGTAAAGAGAACAGGGCATTAACTTTTTATATAGCAAAAATAATTATAAATAATATAACTATAATTATTTCCCGATGTATTTTCATATTTTGAAAACACCGTACATTACATCATTATCAAGTTCGTTAAATACATTTTTCACAATAGATAAAATACTACTTTATTATATAACTAAATAATTTCACATCTAACTAAAACATTCTAAAAAGTATATGGAGATCGCATACAGACCAGAGATGAAAATTGAATTCTCAATTTCCTTGGCTCTAAAAGAACCAAGCTATTAATTCAAATAAAATATTAGAATATAAATCAACATAATACCAGCTACCCTGATCTAGATATCTTACAATAACCTCAATTCACAAAAAGCACCCATTTCATTTTACAAAAAATAAAAATAAAAAAATCATGAATACATATATACCGTTCTTGGTCAGTATTGTCCCAAATCTGGGACTTGACTACTTTATCTTCGATCTGGATGCCTTGAATGGTGAACTCAACCCCGATAGTCGAATGTTATTTGAGACTAAAGTCATTTCGAGTGAATCTCGATAATAAATTCGATTTTTTGACACTTGAATCCCTTATCAGCCCACCTTGAATAATTAATCGTAGTCATCTTACTCTCTATATGCACCCATGATCACATCATTGCTTTTATTTAGTAATATATATGGATGTATATAAAAGTGAACTTTTGAGGTTTTCCTTTTGAGTATTTTAATTTGTTAATTGTGTGTCTTAATCGCAATCCCTACCACTTCCAATCTCAAGTACTTCATCTAGAAAATCTCCACAAGAGCATAATGGAACTTCATCAAATTATTGAAAAAAAAAAAAATCGGTTTTTTTGGGTGGTCCACTGACCACCCTTGCCTTAGTGTGTCTCCCCCATTGACTAAAAATCTACCCCTATTGTTCTTTCAAAATTTTAAGAAAACACTATATTTATTCACATTACATATAACATTAACCTCTTATAATCAATAATTAATTCTGTATCATAATGAATCCAAATAAGCTATAGACTCGTATCCGCATTTGATAGTTTCTTGATTGTAGAGTCCCCTCTGATTTCATTTCTAATCTTTTGATTGAATATGTTCCACGCCATCAAGTTTTCAAGACTGGAAAATTTTATTGAATTTCATGTATTGATTAATGGGGACAGATGTGATTATTATAAATTATTAGTTTACAGTGTTGTACCTGTGTTTCGAGGGACTTGAGTCGAATTTCAAAATTTGGGCTCATAAGTCATAGCAGACAATCCATTTTTTCATTTATAAGAGTCTTACGGAACTAAATTTGTTAAAGCAACAAATAAAAATAAAATA
>CAIGRP010033272.1:0-42482 GCA_903798385.1 Fraxinus cuspidata
GCTCGTCAAGCTCGGCTCGTCCAACTTTGGGCAAGCTTGGCTCGTGCCCGAGCTCGCCTAAAGTTGGCCGGCGGGTCTTAATTTTATAAATAAAATCGACAATTCGGTCCAATTCTATCTTCAGGTCGTTATTTGAGTCCACACTCTCCCCACAACTCTGCAGAAGATAAAAAAGGTCCATTCTTTCCAGTTCCCAACGCGGTATAGCCAAAGTGACGACCTCCTTTGTCGCCCCCACCCGACCCGGAACCCGAACAACTATTATTCTTGATGTCTTTACTTGCATTTATAGTATACCGTAAATGGGCATTTATTGTTGTATTTGAAAAGATTTAAAGTTTTTTGGATATGGAATCTTTAGTTGAGGCAACGTCAGGTGCAGTTGGATCATTGGTAAGCACCACCATTTTGTATCCTCTCGATACTTGCAAGACGAAGTACCAAGCTGAAAATCGTGTTCACAATAACCAAAAATACAGGTACACTAGATATCTGCGGGGGCCATTCACGCTTTTTTTTTTTCATTTGGGAATTCTTCGGTTATCATTAAAAATTCAGAAAAATATAATCTGATTGCGGCGGGTTTTGTTGAATTTTGAATTCAATTTAATCTGAGTTTTTGTTGTTATTTTATTTTAGGATTCTGTGGAAACTGGATAACTGAAACAATGGGGTTTTTTGGCATATTTTGATGCTTTATGAATTTCTGGAAGAAATTGAAAATTTTCTTCAGTAGCAATGTTTGTGTTGTCTGATTTAGTTGGAAATACTCAGTATATGAGTTTCTTTATATGGCATTTGAAGCTTGGGTGTATTAAAGAGTAGCAGTTTGAAAATCAGAAATGTGGGGTTAAATTCACCGACCCAATTTTATACTTAGTGTCATCGTCACTCAATTTGATTTTATTTCACCATGGCCACCCAACTTTATACTTAGTGTCACCATTGCCATCCAATTTGATTTTATTTCATCATGACCACCCAATTTCATATAACGTTTCACAATGCCCACCAAATTTCATATAACATTTCACCATGGTTGCCTAATTTCTTTTCACTATTTTCACTAATTTTAAAATAGGTAAAATTGTAATTTTGGACTATATGGGTGTGTTTGATGGATATCATTGAGGAAATAATGTATTTTAAATAGTGATATGATATGAAATATGTAGTTGAATAGTAAGTAAACGTTATTAATGTAATGAAAAATATTATTTTATTGAAAAATGTATGATTAAAAATGAGTTTTGAAAAAATATATTTTGAAAGAATGTGTGTCAAACAAGGGCTATATATAAAATAAATTAAAAAAAAAGTTTTTAAATAAGTTTTTATTTTATTTTATTGTTTTAAGGACCTTTTTTTTTATAAGTATTTTATTTTATTTTTCTAAGTAACGTTTTTTAAACAAGTTTTTATTCATTTTGTATTTTAAAATAAGTTTTTATTTTTTAATTATATATATAATTACCGTTTTACCCTTTTTAAAATTAATAAAAATTATGAAAAGAAGTTAGGTGGCCATAATTAAACGTTATATGAAATTGGATGGCCATTGTGACACTAAATATAAAGTTGGGTGGCGATGATGAAACAAAATCATATTGGGTGGCCATGGTGACACCAAGTGTAAAGTTGGGTGGCCATTGGTGGATTTAACCCGAAATGTAGAGCACTTTAAAGTGTACATTCTTTATGTTGCATATTTCAGTAGGGGGCTTGGGCTGCTCTACCTAAAGTGTACATTAAGCTCAAACATGGATTTCTCAGATTGATATTCTCGAACGAGTCACCATCTTGTATGGACATGTTAAGGATTAATCCCGCGCTGAATAATGATTAGATAAGGTTTGGCCTACTCTTAATAAGGTTGATATTTTAAGGTGGAACCTCAAGTGGCTCTTTTAAGATGGTATCCCAAGAAGCTTTTTAAGATGGAACCAAGTCATAACACCATGTAGATTCTGGAAGAATATTATGATTTTATGATAAGAACTTTATTATCTCCTAATGTCTATATGGATTTGATGTTCTTTTCAGGTGGAGTATATCTTGCATGTGTGTTCTGATGTTTGATCTTTTGGAGATGGAACATGGACTAGATGTTTTGTAATTTTTGGGTTGCTATATAATGCTTTAGTCGTTCACCGTGTGTTCTATTTTCCAGCATCTGTGAAGAGAGAATCTTTACCTTGGGACTTGGAAATTAGATAAAACAAATCAAAGTATGATTAAGATTGAATGTGAAACAGAAAAATAAGAAGACGAGCTTTTTAGAAGGTCCGAGTTGATATCCTTTGAAATGTTGGTTGGAATTGTCTCATGCTTCTCCAAATATTCAAATCTGATACCCTTGTGCCTTGAATTCACATGAATGCTTATAGACATACGATGTGTTACTCAGTCTTTTCCAGTTTTCTCTAGCCAATATTGTCCATGACCCGTGCGATTGAACTGATAAAATTATTCTTTACTGATATTTCTGAGGATCCTTACTGCCAATAAAAGCTAGGCAGGGTTTAGAAAAAGAACAGTTCTCCCTTGAATCATATCATGATTATAAAGATCAATTTTTACTAAACTGAATGATTGCTCTGCTTTGCATGCAGAAAAATCTCAGATGTCCTGTGGGAAGCAATTTCCACAGGTCAAGTACTTTCACTGTACCAGGGCCTAGGGACGAAGAATTTGCAATCTTTCATTTCATCATTTATCTACTTCTATGAATACAGCTTCTTCAAAAGACTCTACCTGAAGAAAAGTGGATCTAAATCTCTAGGAACAAAAGTTAACTTGATTCTAGCAGCTGCTGCTGGTGCATGCACGGTCGTATTGACACAGGCAAGTCATCCTTTTCATTGATCCTCTGATATAAATCATGAAAATGGCAGTATTCATCAATAGATGTTTGGGTTTATAATATTTTTTTATAATCGATATCATGTGCATGAAATTGTCAGTTCAGGTAGTTGAAATTTGAAGAAGGTAACTTATATCAATCTCAGCTCAAATTGGACAACTGAGCTCAGGCCTTTCTTTATACTGCAATTCATTTACGGTACAGAAGGGGAAATAAAAGAAAATAAAAAATTATTTGTAGAACATATCTCCTAGAATAAAGGAGAGGCCATATTTCAATCCAAACCACCATTTATGGCAATCTGAGAAGCTGAAGGAATATTACGTGATTTGGTAAAAATGATGAAAAGTCATGCTTGATGTAAACCAAAGGAAAAATCAGACAGCGCTTGTAACTTGTAGAGTCACGTGTACTGTGTAGACACAATAGCAACACCTTAGCCTTTACACTGTTACTGTCACCGTTAATGTGTTCTTTAACACAAGTTCAGTTTACGACTTTATGTTCTTGCCTTTTTGGCTTTGAAGAGTTAAATGGCTTAAGAAGTTCTTTGCAATTTTCTTGATGATTGGAAACATGAAAATAGAACAGAATAAAGAATTATTATAACGATCCCAAGTAAAATGCAAATGAAAGTTTACACAAGTTGATAACAAAAAAAAATAATTTCTGTATGCATCATGATCTTGATTCATGGATTTCTTGAAAATGGTGCTTCTTCCAAGTCGTCATGTATCTCTTTTTACTTTGATATCTATTCTGTTCGCATATTAATGTCATCCATCAGAACCATGTGACCTAAGTACTCTCTGTTCGTTTTGGTTTATTATCAATTCAGCCTCTGGATACGGCATCTTCAAAAATGCAAACAAGTACTTTTGGGAAATCCAAAGGACTTTGGAAAACCCTCTCGGAGAACACTTGGAGCGAGGCATTTGATGGTCTAGGCATTTCTCTTCTTCTTACAATAAATCCTTCCATTCAGGTTGATGGTTTTTTCTTCCTTTTTATAATCTGTCTTGTTCAAAATGGATTAGCGTTAAATATTATCTGTAGCATGGACACGAGTCGACACCGACACTTCTCGGACACTCTACCTTAATTATTTTTCCTTTTTATATTCGAAATATTATATATTATTAATTCAAAGTTATTAGCAAGTAACAAAACAAATAAGTACTCATGTTTAAAATATTTCAACAAGAAAAATTAATAACAAGTATAAAACTAAATTTATATTATATAAATAAAGAATATTTAAGAATTTAATCAACGTGTCGTGTCGTGTCGTGTCTGTACTTTTTTAAAAAATCGTGTGTCGGCGTATCCTACATGTATCGTGTCGGACTGTCGGTGCATCATTGGCGTTAATTATATATGCATTTATGTTCAAAAAGTTTGATTAAATAAAATACTAATCTAGATTATAACGGTATGCAGTACACAACTTTTGATCAATTAAAGCAGAGATCATTGAAGGATAGCATGAGCAAAAATAGAGATGGCGTTTCGTCTCGAGTAGCTCTTTCTGCGTTTTCTGCTTTTGTGTTAGGTGCTGTCTCAAAATGCATTGCTACCTTTGTAACTTATCCAGCAATAAGGTAAATATCTACTCATTCTCTCTTTTATCTAACATAACAGAACTTATTATTTATGCGCTACTCATCCATTCAAGACTCGCATTCAAAGAGAGGACAAACTTGCTGGATAGTGTGAATCTTAATCATACAGTACACTTATTCTTGACTATAGATCTGCCTAATATTTCTACTATTTACAGGATTTTATGAGGCCGGGTTTTTGATATGTGAGAAGTTAGGGGTCACCTTGTATTCTTCTTCTTTGTTATGGTGAAGAACAGTAGCGACAAAGTAGACGTAGCTCTTAATTATTTCAATATTCTCATACTGTTGTTAGGCTAAAATCTTCTTTATGGACAGGTGTAAGGTGATGATTCAGTCAGCTGAGTCAGACGAAGACGAGGAGGATAAAGCTCAACCAAACTCCCGGAAAACAATTTCGGGGGCAGTCCGTGCCATTTGGAAAAAAGAAGGCGTACTCGGCTTCTTCAAAGGGTTACAAGCCCAAATACTGAAGACTGTCCTTAGCTCAGCGTTGCTTTTGATGGTAAAGGAGAATATCACAATGACTACATGGGTCCTAATGATTGCACTGAAGAGGTTTATGATCATAACTAGGACCAGGTTGAAGAACTCTTGAAGTAATGATAATGCGGAACCTCAGCATGAATCCCATATAAGTGCAGGGAGAGGCTTCAGGGTTTGTCACATCCAGTGTCTTTTGAAATATGCAATAAAGTTTAGGGATAAGAACCCTACCTGCAGAGGGTAATTTAATTATATTTTTTCTTGAAGAACATAATTTGTAAAATTGTTCTTAGGTGCTGTAGATTTGCAATTAAATTTGTTGTAATGACCCGTGTGATCTCGATCGACGTAGTTATTTGTTTCTTCTCGCGGTTGGTTTTTACTCAGTTCAACAATTTTCCTTTCGCTTAGATGGTGCACTCGACTGTACAATATTGTATATAATTAAAGAAGAAAAAACAACCAACAAGTCTTTTAAAACACCTTTCATTCATTGAACAAATTACATTTCCTTTTAATACACACCCCACCCCACCCTACCCTACCCCCATACTAACCAAGAAGCTGCGGATTAGAATCAATCATTGACTATCAACCCAACTGCAAAGACATATTCGTTAAAATGAGCTATCTATGTGTTAAGTAGGCTGAATTAAACAATATTAGACAATGTAAAAGAACAAAACTGTAGTTTATTGCAATCATATACTATGACAAAACAAGGATTCACTTAATATGGTATTTGAAGTCCTCATGTGCCCACTTTACTACTTATACGAGATTTCGGGCATTTGTGAGTTTTCGCTAACACTATCACGTATGGGTCTTTGTTCCTTTTATCGTTTGAGTGCTTTTATTCTAGATGGCAACATGTACTACATTAACTAGTCGAGACTACTAGACTTATGGTTTGTGTCCACGGACTACTTGTTCTTGTTGTTCCGGGTGTATATGATAGCGAGAAACGATTGTTTATGTAATCATACAAATAAAGTTTAATCCGCAAGAGTATGACTAAACTATGTATGTATGTATATGTGTGTGTGTGTGTGTATACATATACATATACATATATACATATATGGGGTTGAAAAATGTAGTATGAAAAAACTAAAAATGCAGCCAAGAAGTAAGAAGAAGAAAATGATAATCCAAGTCAAGTGATGACACTTTCTCATTAAGACAATATTGCCCCGCTATGGTTCACACGGTTGACGGTACTTGTCTCCCAAAATACAACGGATTCAACTTGTGGTAGTAGCACTTCAAACCACAAGTTTCGACGAACGTTCAACGGAATTTCTCTCTACAAAGAAGAAAACGGTTTTAGAGTGTTTTGAAAGTGATTTGCAAGAGGTTTTATGCAATGCTCAATACAAATATGGTATGGGATGCAAAATAGACGTCCAAGAGGTCCTATAAATAGAGGATGAGTGGTTGTGAATGAAATGTCGCTCCCCAAGCTCAACAACTCTTGCCAAAGGTCACACCATTCACTGTCGCTAGCCTATCGCCATCACCTCGCTCGAGTGATAAAAACAGTTACTTTTTCGTTAGTTGTCATTGGCCTATCGCTCGAGCGACAACCCAGCCATAAGTTTGGAACAACCTTAGTCAATTTTTCAGACAGCTTTCTCTATTTTTTTCTCAACTTTGGATCCTAATTTCTCATTCACCCGGAATTGATTTTGAGATTCCAAATATACTACGACGATCTACTCGACGAGTAGAACAAGTTGATCTACTTAATTTGTAATTTGATCATCGAATCAAGCCTGAATATTTGGCCGAAGTTGACACGAAAGTCACTTTTTTCAAATTTTGGTTTTATCACTTAACCAAATTTCAATCTCCAAAAACCAAATTCCAACAGTTCCTTGTAATGAGTGAGTGTGTATAACGAATATTTCTCAAGAAACAAAATTAATAAGATCTGCATTGAGTAAACATGACAAATTTATATTACATCCATCGATCATACAATTGAATTACAGGAGAGGCACAAACCTTTGGTGAAACCGCTCCATAACGAACTCAAGCTTTTTCTTTGTACATAAATCTGAAAATTTAGAATTCTTCATCGCTTCAAAATCTTCTAAGATAAAATGAATCGTATGTCGAATTTTTATTACTGTAATCAGCAACATGATGAAGCCCCCTTGAATTATCAGAATCCCTTTGGAATTTAATCCTAGAATTAGCTGTGAATCTTCCATGTCTGTTATTCCTAGAAGGATGCAAAGAACGAGGTATGAAAACGCCAGTCCCTTTTCTTTCTATTTTGCTTGTCTGATCATATGATGTTTGTGTAGCTGAGGAAATTGCTTGAGTTGAGGCCTGAAGATTCAAGATAAAAAGGAAAAATATGTCAAATATATGTTTGTAAGTGGTTCACAAGGCATTGATCTTAGATCTTGATCCCATTTCAAAAGGAACTATACACGACTGGACAATATAATATGTTACGCCCGCCAACAAGGCTCAAGTGGTTGCCAAGTAGCGTTCCACATGGAGCCGTTGTGACGATGCACAATGACCAAAGCACACATACAATGACGAAGCCCCTCACCGAAGTCTTGCCATATGAAGCTCCTAGTTTCTAAGGGCTTCGAACCAAAGAAGGCTCCCAAGATCTTTTAAGGATCTGAAGAGTGAGATTGGTGTGACAACTGTCTGTGACGGGACGTCCCAATGGGTCGGATGAAGCCACGTGCGCTTCATACAATGGTCACAGCTTCAATTATAACGATATAAATACCCTCTCTTGTATTATTTTAAAACTAATGCAATTCCAAATACAAAAAACTTCACTTCTCTCTCTAGTTTTTCATATTACTTGCTTGTGTGTTGGAATTTGATCTGGTAAAATTTCATCTTGTTATAGTGTTGATACAACCCCGGAGCTCAAACACTTTGTTGACTCGCGTCTCAAATAGTTATTCCTAATACACGTGGCTTGGTTTCTACTTATGTGAATGTGAGTGGGGCCCGAATTTCTGTTAACTCGTTTTTTGAAGTCGACACAGTCAACAAGAATTTAGTTTATTTTCTTTGTTAATATTGTCAAATGTCATTCAAGCCACCTTAAGTGGAAAAATAAAAATAAAAATAAAAAAGCCACCTTGAGTGGAATGTTAATTTGTTAAGGTAAATTGGACAACATCACACATAATTAAGAAAAAAAATGGGTTTAAAATTAATTCTCTAGGATGGTTAATTAAGTGGACGCGACTATACGGTCCAAAGACACAACATAACGGTCAACGGCAGATCCAAGCGAGCATCTGTCGAGCGGCCATCCAATATATGTATTTTTTATTATTTTTTTTGCCGTCAAGCCCAGTACGGGTGGCGTTCATGGCTCGCCAAGTGCTAACTCCGCCCCTGATGACAATATAGTTGACAAGATTTTAGTTTTTCTTCATTGTTAACTAGTAGTGTTAGGATCATCACAACTTTGGAGTTGCCTAGTTGGTCTAAATTTAAACAATTATGTCAGTATGTTTGATAAGATAAATCGAACAACACAACACGGAGTTAAGAAGCAAAAATAATTATAATCTTGTTCATATATTGTTCTATCGTGTATCAAACATGCCTTAATGTATTAATACAGGGTCGAGCCTAATTATCTAGCATGGTTAACTGAGAAAGGAAATGAAGATACCTGTAAATAAACAGATGAACAATGAGCAAGTGATCCTTCATCATCATCCATGAGAAGGAGGGAGATTTGGTGGCTTAAATCTGCAAAAAAGACATCATCTTCTACTTCAAGAACTGCTGCCATATATTTGATGAAAGTCCTCAAAGAACTTTACCCCAATTTGGCCTTTTCTTTTTCCTGTTGAGAGAGAGACCCAAGTGCTTTAAATAGGCAAAAAAATGCAAACAATAATGGGGTATATGGGCAGGGCATATGGGTTGGTGGGGTCATAAAATTAAGCCAATCTGTCACAAAAACCCCACAAGGGATCATGAAGTGTATTTAATTATGTGATATTATCCAGTTGTGGGAAAGGGATATCTGATCCAAGATAGACTTCATCTTTAGGCATATACTTCTGGCTGTAAATGGAAGAGCATTCTCCTCTCATCCACTAGTTATGGTTCAAACTTTTAGGACAATATCTTGTGATCTAAGCTGGTTTATTTGTAATCTAGGATTTGGGTTGTCGATGTGTTAGAGCAAATACGGGTCTTGAGTTTAATTCGTGAAGTCCTGGCGTATGTCAGGTTTTTGATGAAAAAAAATGAATAGGCACCACTTTGCACTTAAAGAATCACGTTGAAGAGTAAATTTAGATGAATAAGCGTGTTCTAAGCTGATTGAATTGTAATCCTACAATCGGATGATGTCGAATGTGTCATAGTGTATAAATGTTCAAAATCAAATTCTCTTTGTTATCCATTGTGAAAGATAGGTATTGATAACAAAATGAATGTCTTGCATGTAAAAAATGTATTTAAGAGGGAATTCAAATGAATAATTATGTCATGTAACAAGACATGGTCCTGCAAGTCATCCATTAGTCATGGCCCGACAGGCTTCCCTGACCTTACTTTCAACAAATCCTACACCTCCTTCCTTAACAAAAAAGTAGGAACACCATAACATTTTGGTTTGGTAAAAATACGTGTCAATATTTAAAATAACCTTGTAGACAAAATAAATACATCAATTCCAACTTTATGTGGATAGGTTGCAACCTTGAAGGATTCTCTAAATATGAATGGTTAATCATGTAAAGAATTCAGCTTGCTTTTTCTTGATTATAGACACAAGGACTGAATACGACGACGTATCTTAAATTCCAAAACCCTTATAAACGAAAGAGCACGAGTCAAAAACAAGGGCTTTTATTTCCTTTTGGTTAGACGTGAACTCTCAAAAGTCAAAACCCTTTGATCAAAATGCCAGGTTGTACATCTGAAATATAATAAATTAGGGCAATTGTATTCATATTACACTTTTTATTTGTTGCATCATATTTTTAGGTGATTATATTGACACCACAATTTTTATTTTTTACATCACATTTTAATTGAAGTTAATATCCTTGGTCTTTCCTCATCGTAACAAGAATTTCCTTAATTTTTTTCGTCGAATTCTTATCTTCAACATTTCATTAAATTGTACATATCGTCCTTGATGATAATTTATATCAAAATATTTCATTTTCTCGTTTTCAAATTAGGAGGGTGTTTGGTGGATATTAAAATTAGATTTTTAGTAAATTTTGATAGAAGTTTTTGAAATGTGTGGTTGAAAAGTTGTGAGACCATGAAAAATGTGGTTAATATTGATTGTTTGACTTTGATTTGGATTAAAATTAGATTTTAATCCGGACCAAACGGGGGCCTAGGGAAAAATATTTTTGGTACGTCTTAAAAAATATATATATAATAGAAATATAAGTTGTTTTAAGTCATTTCAATGGACTTTTGGATATAAAACTATTATTAAATACAAAATTTGTTAACTAATGTGGAAGTTTTAGGATAAGAACGACATGAAAAATCTTTAGGGATATAAGTGCTATAATTAACAAATATTAAGAATCTTACGTACAACTGAAATGTGGTGCAAGAAATAAAAATTGAGGTGTGAATAAAATTGTCCTATTTCTATTACACTTAAAATTCTTAATTTTTACTTTGTATAATACTTATATCCTCTACATTTTGTGGCACTCTTATCAATCAATTTTCCAGTAATTGCTAATTAGATCCTCCGGTATGTAATTTGACAATGATTTTTGTTCCAAAAGCCAGTTAGAAGACGCACAAAGACGTATTTGTATGTCATATACATATTTTTCAAAAATAATAAATATAAATAAGGCTGGACAGAGTCCGGGTCGTTTTGATTTTGAAGAGAACTGAATCGAACCAAAATTTTCAGGTATTTAGTAAGTGGACCTGTTGGATCTAAATTTAATTATGAAACCTTTCGGGTTCGGTTCCATTCGATTCAGTTCGGTTCGATTCTATTCGGTTCTCGAATTCCGTACAAAAATTTATTTTTTAATATTTACAACAATGTTACATTAGTTCGACTATGACGTGTTCAATCTTATCTATTACAAAATAATATAATCCAATCGGTGATAACTTTTACGCATCTCTTTGTTGAGTTATTCTTAAATTTGACTGTTGAAATCACAAGAATATGAATATAGTAGTTCATAATAATAGAACGGCGGAAACGACACTACGGTAGAATAAAAGATTTTGGGTAAAACTTATGTCAACTTGATTAAGTTGGGCTGGTTGAAAATTAGAAATAGTATAATCATATTTTACGTTTAAGCTAAATTAATTAGTTAACAAATTTATTTATAATTTTTTTAACTTATTTAAGATAAAAAATTAGAGAGATTCAGTTCTTATTCGATTTTTCGATTCTTGGTCTAAAATCACGAATCGAACCAATCTCGTCGGTTTTCGATTCAGATGCTCATTCGGATATTTAACTTAAGAAGAATAGCTCAGTTCGGTTCAGGTCCTGTTCAGTCCGATTCGATTCGAGAGTTTTATCTAGCCCTAAATATAAAAATATTTTCCTTTCATTTAGAAGGATGCAAATAGAATGAGATATCCGCATGGAGGGCAACAGGGAGACAGTTCCGGTCCGTCGGTGGGGACAGAAAGGTCCATTAAGAGAAGGACTTCTAAAAACGTGGTTTTCCAAACACGCCTCGAGCAATTAAGGTCCCCGTTTATCAACTCTTCCCACCGCCAGAAAAAAAAAATAAAAATAAAATTAATCGTTTGCCGATTCCATTTCCACAGTTGATCTTCTTCTTCTACGTTTAGCCAAATCCAAATTCTGTAAGTACCCTTTCAATTGTAATGCAATTTCCTTCATAAAAACCTTTTAACGCAAATTTTCATATATTTATCATCTATATTAATTTACATATTGCATTGAGCATGCTCATATTATCGGTATAGCAGTAAGGTTATATGGCAGTAAAATGGTTATATAAATATCAAAATTGAATCTTACTCGAAATTTCTTGGACAGTTTTGGCCCTTTTGGGAGAATTTTATGGTGGGTAATTCTGCTGCTGTAATCAGGAGGCAGCAATTCTTGGTAAGGTGTTTGGGAGGAGGAAATAATAGTGTAAACAAGAATCTTCACAACAGTTCTCTCAGAATGCAATCTATTGTGACTGGTGCTGGTGGGCTCGCTTTGGAGAGTGATGTTATCAACATTTTGAGATCAATTACTCCTTCTTTAGGCCCTTCTAGGCATAAAGGCCAAGCTGGTGATGATGCTAATCACACATCCTATTCAATTTTATTTCTCTCTCCCTTTTTTTTTTTTTAATTTCTGTTATTGTGTGAGTATAATTTTGGTTAATATGCAAATTTTTGAGATGATACAATGTCTTGAATTTATCGGAAATTTGATTTTTACGATGCCCATTAGTCACATCTATCTCCTATTCGATAGTTTGTTATAATATCTTTTATGACTTGATTTCAGTGTTGTTGATCATTTTATGGCCTTATTAAGAGGATAGAGAAATATGATATTCATATATGATTCTATGGAAGGCATACGTATTATTGAGATTTTTTGTGAACACAAATGAAAACTAAAAGATTGAGTGCTTTTGTCCACCATCATTTGGGCTAGCTAGGCTGGGGAATTTAGGAACTGTGCCTTTGAAGTCATGCTATGTTGTAAGGTCATCCGTTTCACAAATTGGTTTGCCTCCAATAATTTGCTCATTCTTGCATGTGGCTTAGATTGTTAGATAAATTTTTCAGCGCAAGTATAGGTATCTGCGGAATTTTTTATGTGAATTTGTTCTTTTTAGGAGTTAATTAACCACTAGCTTTATGAAAACTCTGATTTGACATTATGTACATGCTATATGCTTCACTTGATTGAGTCATAATTCTGCTACTGGTTAATTTTGATTAGCATTTGCAGCATGTTCATTGCTGGTCATAGGTTATCATCGACTCACTATTAATTGGTGGTTTATACTCGATTTTTGATTGACACTTCAACAAATTGGTTTGGTGGAATATATTACATGTCACCCCTACACTGCATGCAGTTTGATTTGAGCTCTTATCTCATTTATTTATTAAATGTCTGATCCACAACCAGGGAAGATAGCTGTTGTGGGTGGTTGCCGTGAATACACAGGAGCTCCATACTTTTCTGCTATTTCAGCTTTAAAAATTGTCAGTTATCCTCACCTTACCCTCTGTCTCCACATTGAAAATAATCATTCTGTTATTTTGCTAGTCAAGGGGAATGAAGAAGTTTTATTTTGCATCAAAGACTTCTATTTGGGTATTTTGAGTGAATATTTGTCTATTTTCTTAGGGTGCCGATTTATCGCACGTATTTTGTACAAAAGATGCTGCTCCAGTTATTAAAGGTTACAGCCCAGAGTTGATCGTGCACCCTATACTGGAAGAATCTTATAGTGTTAGGTAATATCATTCCTTAATGAACTTTATCGTTGTTTAGTAAATTCTTGTTAAATCTATCTTTCCAGTTTTATTATGCTGAATTTTTCTTTGGAGTGCTTATAGTTCTGAAATGATGTATCTAGGGATGAGTATAAAAGATCAACATCAGACAGGGTGATCGCTGAGGTTGATAAGTGGATGGGGAGATTTGATTGTTTAGTTGTCGGTCCAGGTCTGGGGAGAGACTCATTTCTCCTGGTGTGTTTTTATTTAGCGCATAATATTTTTTTGCATAAATTTTTGTATAGATAATTAGATACCAACTATCTGTTTTGGCCATATACTTAATTAGATGCTGACTATCTGATAAGTATTATTCTGTTTTTAGTTGTATTGGATGAGTTGCATTGTGTATAACTAGTGTTTTTGTTGATAAACCTTCATAAAAGCAAATATCTACTTAGACTAATTTTACAGTCTTCTGATTAAACATCCCAAGAGTCTAATTTCTGCAAGTGATACTTCTAAGTATTGGTTTCAATCACAAGGTTTAGAGAATATTTAATGTAAATAGACTTCCATGTGCTTAACAGATATTGTAACTATAAACCTTTTCTATGTCCTCTTCATATGTTGACAAACTTTTTAGCATATATAATTCATGCTGTTCATCTCTTGCTACTGAGCATTCTTGATTTGTTTTGATCTGAAAGCATCATATCGACCTGCATAGACAGTTTCAATTGTTCTGCAAAACTTTTGATTTCGAATTTATCTATTGTAATATGTTTATTCTTAAAATAATTCCCTCTCTCCTCCCTTTGAACCAGTTTTGCTATCAAATAAAATCTGCTTTATTTATAACTAAAGATCTTGACTAAACATGTATTACATCTTCAGGACTGTGTCAGTGAGATCATGAAGCATGCCAGGGAATCCAATGTCCCGATTGTCGTAGATGGGGTGCGTAATGGAGAAAATGACTTTAGTTTCCTTTGAAAGGAGTGTTTGAAATATCGTCTACCCAAATAATATAGTCTTTGAAATATATTCTATGGGTTTCTCAGGATGGGCTTTTTCTTGTTACAAATTGCCTTGACTTGGTCAGAGATTATCACTTGGCTGTCCTGACTCCTAACATTAATGAGTATAAGCGGCTCGTTCAGAAAGTTTTAAATTGTGAAGTAAATGATCAAGAAGGACCTCAGCAATTACTTTCTCTTGCAAAAGGGTAAAATTCTAGGTTCATTTTTCAAACATTCCTTAATTCTGCGGTTTCTTCATCTTCAAATGGAATTTTGTTGGGAATTTTTTCTTTATCGTGTTAGTGAGACAACATGTTGTTATCTCATTATCTTCAACAGCATAGTTACTATGTGCTACAGCTCACTGACAAAATGATATCCTTTCTTGATCAGATTAGGGGGTGTAACCATTTTAAGGAAAGGAGAATCTGATTATATCAGCAATGGTGAAGAAGGTACCTTTTACTAGTGTTTGTTCCCTGTAAAATAAGTCTGATAAGTCACATAGTTTAGAAGGAATAATCTGAAAGAAGGATATATGCAGTAAGTATGAAAAGGCTGGTGAGTCGATCAAGGAAACATAAAAATTACAGTGAAGACAAATATTAGAATTATGAATAAGGTAAAACATAATACTGTAAAAAGGTCGATTGTCAGGCAGATTTATTCCAATTTTCGAGCACATGATATTGTGTGACCCTGTGGTAGCTTAAGGGAAACATAGTTGGATTGAGGAATGAAGAAAGTGCATTGGTAGTTCAATAAGTAATTATCAGCCAATTGGCCAATATAGGACCGATTAACTGGAAGATCACCTGTAGCAGCCTATTGAACGGTTGATGGTTGGTGATAAGTTGATGGTCATCACTCATCAGTCACCTCCAATAATATAGGAGGCTGTTTCAGCATTAGGGTAAAATAAAGAATATTGGAAATATAAAAATGTTTGCACGAGCCCTCATCTTCTATAGAGTTTGGAATTTTGAGGATGCCATGCTATATAGGGGTAGATGGATAGTTGTCAGATATGGTTCTGCTGTTATATAGCAGTCTTATAAGTGCTGCTTGTATGGATCCAACAATTTGTATGATATAGCATAGGTGCATATAATCCAAGATAAAGTTTATTTATCTCAACTACCGATGCCGAACCATTCTATGATAAATTTGGACAAAACCTATAGGTCTTGCCTCCATTTCGGATATAGTCACATGCATATATATATATATATATATATATATATATATTGTAAAGGTCATCCTTGAAAGAATTCTGATTTCTTCTCTGGTTTATATAGTTAGTGCAGTGAACATTTTTGGCTCTCCTCGGCGCTGTGGTGGCCAGGGTGATATACTCTCGGGAAGGCAAGTATTTCTTAACTTCACTAGTGCACTATGGTATATCATATATGGTGTAAGAAATTTCCACGGCGTTCTTCATTCTCGTTGCTGCAAATATTTTTTTTCCCTTCAAAATGCAGGATGATGCGGTTTTTTCTTTTAGTAAGTTTTCTTTTTTCTACAAACTAATGACTTGCTAGGTTCTAGTTTCCACTTGAAATTTTGGACAATGCTTTTTGTATATAACTATTTACATAATGGTTTACATAATGATAAGGTGTCAAAATGTAATTGGAGAAGTTATTTGATTCATGAGATTTTGATCCAATTGAATCTCGTCATATCATCCGCTGGTAAACCGTTATGTAAATTGTTATGTATATGTAACATAACCCTAAAATTTTTCGCTTTTGAGTTTTTTATTTCCTTAATATTTATGGTACTTACCCAGTTTTGAGGGCTTTTTCGCATCTTTCATCTTCTCGTGTTTTTGGTGGGAATGAAGAAGCTGAGAATATTTTTTGAAATAATGTTGATTGGCGAACTCTCAATTACATGCATTTTACGGAGGAAGGAATGAACATTAGGATTTTTTTTTTTTCCCTCGTTTCTTTTCACAAATATCAGTACATGATTCCCTTGCACAATTTCCTCAAATATTTCTGACATAAGAGGTGGTTTTGATCGAATTTTACTCTTAGCATATAGTATTTTACAATATAGTAGTAAAATTGTCTTGGCCTTTACCGCCAGTGTTGCTGTATTTCTTTCCTGGGCTCGTCAGTGTGTTGCTGAAGGGGGGTGGAGCACGAGTCCTACGATTTTGGGGTGCATTTCTGGGTCAGCTATACTGAGAAAAGCTGCGGGGCTTGCATTTGAGAACAAAAGAAGATCTACCCTTACTAGTGATATAATTGAATACTTGGGGGAGAGGTGATTTTACCTCACTTAAGTCTTAGTAATTTTGAGCAAATGATTATGCTAAGATCTTTATTTATTTATTTATTTTTTCCTGCAGTTTGGAGGAACTCTGTCCAGTTAGTTAATGATGAAGACTCTGCCCTTGTGTACAATAAAACAGAATATTATGCGTTGACGTATAAATGAAGAGCGACTTTCGTATAGTGTGCAATAAAATGGTATTTCTGAGTTATGAAATCGGTTAGATTATGATTGCCACAAGTTGCCAGTGAAAATCACCACCTCCCGCCCTTTATAATCTAATTAGAAGAAAGTTGACTAAAGAAAAATAAACTTGGGCTATCGTAAGATGCTTTAATGATGATGTAGAGGGTTTTAATTTATAACTCAAAACCAGCCATTAGGCTTTTTTCCAATTTTTAATTTTTGTGACTTCATGAAAAAATCAATATTTTCATGGATGATTGACGCTATTTTGTGCTGATGTTTGGAAACTTATAATTGTGTTAGTTTTTCATAATCTATATATATATATTTTAACAATACTAGGCATTGTCACGTGCGTTTCACAAGTTTTGTATTTATTGTGTTTTTATTAACATCAAAATTGTAGATTTTCCAAAACTTGTTGAAGATTCGAAGTGTTTGGTGAAGTTATGAGAATAAGACTTAGCTGATTCTCTCTATAGATATTTATATAAATGTTTTAAGATTAAAACAAGGAAGACACCCTTTCGAAATTGGAGGAAAATTATGTAGATTACACATCTAACTAAAATTCTACTGAACATAGTTGAGCACTTGAGAGTTGGGATAAAACACAGAATCTTGACAATCTTGATTTAGAAAGTCAGGGCTTTAGGTAGTTATCAACATATGTGTTTTAAATGGGTACTAAGCCTATTTACCATATTAACAGATTATTTGCAGTTCTATTCAAAACTTTTAGGAAGTACTGCAATTTACTGCCCTTATCATAGGTGTTATTTGATTTTCTCTAAGAAATTTCTATCTTTAAATGTCATATACTGTAGTTCTTTGATTTTTCATGCCCTGGAATAGGTAAGCAGAGACAACAGACATATTGTATATGCAGTGGTCAGTTTTTAACATGGATCCAAAATTGATTGTATGTTAAAGCAATGAAAATGAATGTCAGCACATGGAAAAGAAAAGCATAACAACAAACATTATTTTGCCTAAATAAAACCTAAAGAAAAATTCACAAGTATCTCAAAAAATTGAGATTAGAATCATTGTTTTAAAATCATGTCTGAGGCATATCCCTTAAGGTCACATTAGGCTTTAAACATGAACTTTACGCCTTCGGCATCATTTGAGAATGCTTATCCTTCAATTTATAGAAGCTTAAACGAGCTTCTTGCAACACTTTCCCAACTACACAATTTAAACATTGATCAATCAATAATAAATTATTATCTCATATGGCTTATTGCAGTTATTAAAAACTTGAATGAATAAGACAGATACATCTCATGGTGCTTGTTAAAGTAAAAAAATAACGATATATTTAATCCACTTTTAAGCACCAAGGTAATGTTTAAGCCTACTAAATCAAGATACAACAGTTTAACCCTTTTAGCAAACATTATTTGCAAATATAGATATATTTTGAAATATTTGCATTCGATTATAAGGTACCTAAATCTATAAAAGTGAAAATAACTTGATCATCGCAAATATTTAGTGATTGAAATTTCCAAGGTGAATCAGCAACTATATTATCGCTCTCAATAGAAATAACATAACTTCATTTAAGATACTGGATATTCCTCATAACATAAAGAAATGAGCTTTGCAATCAAGAAATAATGTATAATATCAAAAATGCAGTAGTAAATTTAGATTTCTTCACCTTAACTCCGATCCACCAGTCAACCAACCAAATGAGCTGGCGCCATACAACACCTTAAATGTGTAAATACTTTTATATGTTTTGAAAAGTTCTTTGTCATACTTTACGCCAAATGGAGTAAAAGTAAAATGGTTATTATATCCCCTTGAGATTTTTTTAAATTCTGTACAACTAACATAAAAAGCCGAATCATACAATTCAGTTGCCGAATCAAGCATAAAAAGCTAAACTTTTCAATCAGAGCAACAACATCTTTTACTTTCTCTATAAAATTTTTCATACATTACAATGTGTACAATAAATGCATGCTAGTAATATGTATGCATTAGATGGTACATAAAGTAGATTATTTTGTTGGAGGTGAAAGCCACGAAGTTTATTTGTCTATTTCTCTAAAGTACAAAATCAGATTGTTGATGAATCATGAGCTAATTAAGTGCAGGAATAGCATATTGATTATTTTCAGACAACATAAGTTTATTTATCCTTTTACTATGATCAATACGAGAAGTTCGAAGTTGACCTCGCATATCCCTTTTTCTTTGTTTATCTAGTTGACGTTACACAAGTTCTTTTGACTTTCAGAAATAGTTTTAAGATGAATGAAAGCATGGTTCACCTCGGCAACCACTTCTGGAATTTCCATTGGAGCAGAAGGAAAGGTAGATAGATAATTGTATTCCAAGCTAATCAATATGAAATTTTCAAATAGAAAAATGTATAAGGGAATTTATTATCTATATTGTACATACATAAGAAAGAAAATATATGGCAAGAAAAATTAGATGCAATGAGATATTGACATGAAATAAGAATGTTGACAACACGAGAAATTAGCTGTTGCACACCAACATTTAAAATCAAAAAAATTCATATTTACCAATAAAGTTACAGTTTTTCAAGCTAGCCGAAAGCAGTTCACAAATGGCTCAACGTTCATAGAATTTAGGCCGATATCCTGAGAATAAAGGAAAATGTGAGAAAATTGTAAACAAATTTTAAAATGTGAAAAAAAATATACATATGTACATTTAGTTAACAGATTAAAAAAATATGTAGATAAAAAATAAATTTGCAAATTGAAATAGTTGTTACATAAAAAAAATATGAAGATTGCTGGATCTAAAAGCAATAGATCATTAACTATAATTGCTTAAGAATAATGCTCCATTAATGATTATTTTGTTTTTTGGAATACAAGTCAGTATTGTTATAATAAGAACGGGTGACCTTTCAATTTTTTTCTCTGAAAAATATCATAACACAATTATATTGTAATGGAAGTATGCATCATATTCTAATTTGTTGCATTCATTACTTCAAGTATAATTAAATTTGATTTAATACTCTTGAATTAATTGTCTAGTAATTGAAGCAAAAAGAAAAAAATAATAATAAAAATGTAACAATAATTAAGATCAAATAACATAGTGCTTACAACAATTGATGATGGAAGCAACTATTATGTTGCAGTAAACATTAATGTTTAAGATTTGACCTTTTGTTGAAAAATTTTCTTGCAATACAATAAAGAAAATATAAAATTAAAAATGGAAACTATGTGACAAAATGCCATTAAGGAAAAAAAATTATCTTATGCACAATTAGTGATAAACCTTTTTCAACGTATATCACAATAAAAAAAAAAAAAAACTTCAACAGTTTCAATACCATTTTTAAAAAGTATGCTACAAACAAATAATTAGTACTTCTAACTTGAAATTCTTATGATGTGAATTACATTATGCCTACTATACTGAAATAGCTTAAAGGTCAAAGTGCGGTTAGACTGCTGCAATGTGCGATATCTCTGCCGATAATTGGGCTTCCTTTGCAATGAACAATCAGATGTGGGATTACCTGTTGAAAAAGGTTTTCCTTAAAGATTAGCGAACACTGAAACTCTAATGGTAAAATAAATAAATTCTTTTGTAGGAAATCAACTGAAATAACGAAGGAAGTTATTGCACAGTTGTCAAATAAACAATTATGCAATTGCCTAATAAATTTATCAGTCAAAGTGTTTCAGCATAATTTCTATTTCACCATATATTCAGTGTTAGGAATTTTCTACTTATCTATGATTTCTTTTTTAACAATAATCTATAAAAATTCACCGATGTTAAAAGAAGGTTCGTAATAAGATACACCACCACAAGTTTACATGTAAACTATTTCAGTCATCATGTGGTACAATTTTGTATTGCGAACTCCTCATACAACATCACTTCAATAGAGAAGTGCCCATACAGAGAACATTGAAAGCAGAAAAGCAAGGATGATGTTAGTGAAATGCAAAATACTAAAATGACAAAAGGCCATCAATACTTAGGTTTACTTTCATAACAATACAAATTTTATTTTGATCAGTCCATAAAAAATGTTTCGCTAATATAAAACTAAAACAAGATGAAAAACCAAACAATTACGTTTGAGAGAGCTAGTGAAGCAATAAGATGGGCAATAGTCAAAATTCTTTGTACATATACTCTCAAATATATAAAATTTAATGTTAAAAACAACGTGAGCTAACAGAAGAAAAAATTACCTGTTAACAATACAGAACACACTAAAAAAAATTCCAATAGCAAATATCGTTTACACCTTATAAAATATAATTGAACAATGGTGAGACGAAAATAACAAAGCTCACTTAATAAACATGAAACAGAAAATATAGATCATACATTCAACAGTCTTAAATTTGAAATAAGACAGAACATAAGCAAAAATAATTTTCATAGAATATTTAAGTAAAAAATTATAAAAGAAATTAAGTTTTCTAACCGTTGTGGCAAAAAAAAATAAAGCTTACCTCTTAATGACAACCAACATTTTAACAACAACTGCACACAGTACAAACAAAACCTAAAGAAAATAAAAAAAAAAACGATGAGAGACAATCTGAGGAACGCAAAAAAAAAGGAAAAAAACTGAAAAGCGGGTTCCAAAAACATAAACAAAACAACAATTTTCATAGAAAATCTAAGTAACAATCGTAAAAGAAATTCAAATTTCTAGGTTTTGTAGCTAAAAAAAGTAAAACTAACATTTCAACAATACTCGTAGACAATACAAAACAAAACCTGAAACAAAATCAAGGAAAACTAACAGAAGACAGAGTAAGGAACGAAAATGAAAAAAAAAAAAAAGAAAACAAAAAACAGGTTGCATAAAAAACGAAAAAATCAAAAAATGAAATGAAATAAAGAAATCAAACAAAAACACGAACAAATTTACCTCTAATACCACGTTAATATGCAAATCTATCGACGAAAAAAAGATGAGCACGAAAAGACGATTTTGTAGGGTTTCTTTTTTGTTCGAGAATGGAGATAAATGAAAATCACTAAAATATATGTATATACAGTGAAAGTAGAAAAAAAAATTGGGCCTCTGAATAGTGAAATCCACCAGTCATTTAATGAATAGTAAAATTTCACAATTACAGACAACACTCATTAATGCGGGCCCACAATTGGAAAAAATTGAAAGCAAATACACGTTTCTTGTTGCTTTTCTTCCAATGCAAACCGAATAAGCATCAAAATAGAAGAAATCTTCAAACTAGTCTATTGTGAACACGAGCGGACAAAAATGAATGGTAAAAAAGGGATACATTCTTTAAGGTAAAGGGGATATAGTAATTAAATAAATAAAATGGAAGGGAATTGAATCACTATTGCATCTACAGTAATTCCTCATTGCCTTTTTTATATAGTAGGAATATCGGATATGCAACTTACCGTATATACAACTTAACAGATATACAACTAACATACCGTACCGTATATGCAACTAACATACCGAATATGCAGTTTACTATTGCATCTTCAGTAACATCCCATTAGTTACTATTGCATCTACAATAACTACAAAGTACCCTTTTTATATAGCATGGATAAAAGAACCACAAAATGTGTTATCAATTCAATTCTCTATCACAAATAAGCTCCCTAGTGTTCTTCATGTTCATGGAAGAAAACATGAGTTATTTAAATGTTTTCTTCTTAAAGGTATGTTATAATCCTACAAATCATTCGTCATGTTATAATCCTACAAATCATTCGTCGGTGAACTCTTTAATCATTCGAATAATTTCGAAGGGGACAAATATCTTTTGAGAACAACGATTACGCGTTTTACTTCATTTTTGGTATTCTTGCTATTATCTTTGTTATCTCCTCCATTCTCTTGCTTTTTACAACACCTTCCATTGCCAAAGCACAGTTGATGCAACTAGCCAGATCACTCCTTGATATGTGGAATCATCGTGCTGACGTATCACTTTCTCACTGATTTGGATCTCATGTGTGAAATTATCCTCTAGAAGACTGAAAAAAGGACATGGGTATGCACGGACCTCCGAAGAATAATAGATACCTCAACCCAAGCAGAGTTAGTGAGTCGTGGCAACCATCACGCCACCCATCGAGGCACCCTGCAAAGGGTCTAACACATCTTTTCCTTGGTGTCCACTCTTTCCAACTTAAAAGTAGCCATGGGATTGTAATGCATCAATTGTGAACCCTCGGCCTCGTGTTAATTTTTTCTATGTTCACTCCTTTCATCTTAAAGTAGCCCTCGGGTGGAAAATGATTGCTTTGATAACTTTCTTTCAGAGTCCCCATTTGCACATCTGGGCAATTATTGTAATTGATTTTAAGTTATTGAGATAAAAAAAAATGAAGGGTGAATAAGCATATAGTACTTCGGTCATAAAAATTTGAACTTTTATGGATCAGTGAAATTGAACGGAATTGAATCATAAGCATTTGATGCAAAGAGACTCCCCTTTCTTTCAAGGATTGAAATAGCGATCAAGACAGAAATCCTTAACAATCATGTGCCGATTCAGAACATCACAGAGCACACAAAAGCGTCTATACGATCTCTACGGTTTTGAAAGGAGCCGGGGGGAGGGGGGGTGCTACCTCCCAACACTGCTATTGCTCCATTCTCTGCCGCTGTGAAGCTACATGAGTGTTCAATGTTAATAGCACGGCGTGAATATTCTCAATAGAGAATAGGACCTATTAAAAGGAGAGAAGCAAATTGCACGACATGGAATGCGATAATAGGCCGAGAGAAGAAAGATCCAGAAAGATAACAAAAAATAAGTGCAAATAGTGATTTATATCTCTGTGCCACGCTTATTAATAGGTTATAACATAGTAAAGTTTAAAAGAGCCAAAGTCATATCATACAAGACTTGCTAAATGCAGTTTAAGCCCATAGTCGACAATATAAACGTTAGGATAGTTACTCCATACACATTTGTGAAGTCTCGAGGCCTTTCACATAGTATAATATCACTTCAAAGTACTCTCCCTAGCATTTCGAAATCCAGAGAGACCTTTCCAGCAATTACTTCTGCAAATGCAAATGCAACAAAAGATCAGTATGTGCACCAAAACAGTAAAAACCTAGAGGAACAATTTGATATATTAACTGTTTCGAACTCTCCTTAAATCACAATCATATCAGATGATTATTGCAAGAAATAGTGTCCGGGCTCTAAATAAATCAAATAAAGACAAGTTATGGAACACGGAGGCTAGACACTGAACCAAATAATGAATCTGAAAGATCAACAATGGCATTCTACAAAAGAAACTAATGGAAGAAGGGCATATTTCTCTATTTTAGTTTGCTTATTTTCTTTTTCAGTTAAAGGGGCGGTGGTGCAAAGAATTAACGAGATGGAAACAATAGAGTAAAACCATTAATAAAACTCCAAGAGATAAGCAACCAAGAGTTATATGTAAATGCTATATTACTATAATGGAAATTAAGGAACAAGAAGAAAATTTATTGTGCCCAAGCAACTCAGATGATGGAAACATGACCCAATATAGAATTGTAGGTAATAAACTAGAAAAGAAACGAATCACAACTAATGAACTACTTGTCCTAACAGCAGAGCTTCCTACTAGACAGGAAAAGAACCCACCATATCAACTTATCAAGCTACACATCAAAAGAAAAAGCACTGACTATAATGATCGTATGTGGCAAGAATATGATATATCACGGATATAGCAACCCATGTTAGTGTACCTGCTTAAGAATCTGGAGGTGGTGGTTGTTGCTGTGGCCACATTTGCTGACCCATATAAGGATGAGGCTGCTGACCATATAGGGCAGGATCCACGGGCTTCCCCACAAACATCCCTGGAGCCGCAAGTGGTGGAGCAGATTGTTGTGGCATGTAATAGTAAGGAAGTCCTTCAGCAGGACCCCCAACAGGAAGGCTCTCTCTGGGGATTGAAGCAAGCACCTCATCTTTCAGATCCTCTCTTGGTACAATATCAACCAAGAAATCAAATATGTCCGTCCTAGTAATGGCTGCTGCAATGTCATTTTTCTGGAGTGTCCTCCTTTTGTTCTCCTCTGTATGGTTCCATGCACGCAACGTCAACTCAAGAATGAACATTTCACAGGCTCGGGCAAAGATAACCGGTGCTTCAGCTGATATCATTCTAACATCTTCATCTGCCTTCATTATCTTCTTGATCCTAGCCAATGGCAGGCTATGGTTCTTAAAATCTGTTACCTGGTCAATTTCTTCATATTGGTTTGCCCAAAAATTCTGGAGTTGCTGTTGCAATTGCTGTTGCTGCTGTTGATGGATGTGCTGATAAGCAAGTTGGTGTTGAGCCATCTGAGTTGGAGAGGTCAAGAGTCCAGCTGTTTGAGAAGATTGAGTCGAACCAGCTGATGCAGGGCCAGAGGGTACTGTCATTTGGTTACCTTGGTATGATGTCACACTTTGTGGATTCTGAGCAGAGCTACCCACCACTCCCATACCTTGGGGCTGTCCATTTACTTGATGATCCATTTGAATTCACTAGCTTATTGTGTAGACTTTCGACTTTCTGAGTGCGAGTCACCCCATGATAACAAATAACATTAGTAAAACATCAACTAAATTTTGTTATGAATAAGCATTTAAATATAAAACTAAGTATATAGTGAAAATTTTGAATCAATACGAGTATCTTGAAAAATCTATATTTGGATAACATGTTGAACGACATGAACCTACAAACTACATATTCGTAAACTATAATTCATGATGGGACCAACTCCAAACTCAAGGCGCCCTCCCAAATCATAAAACAAATTAACAAGCTTTTCACAACATAGAACATTTGTCTTCCAGTTGACATGCAGCAAAGTATCTCAATTTCAAATTTCGATAATGAAAGGTTGCCTATTTTTTATGCAAAAGGTCCATATTCCAGGCAATTGCAGCTATTAGAATACAATTACAAGGGATCATAATAAACCTTTATGGAATCAATAATCAAGTTATCTCTATCTTGTAATTTTTCCAAATCCTAAAAGGGTAACATGTAGTGGCTACCTTAAAAACCTTAGCAACGAGAAATGGTAAAACACAAAAATGTGACCCAGTACACCAACCACCAAAAGCACAAAATTGTCACGTCACATGTTTCAAGAAGGCTAGAGTTTGACATGTTTCCTAGATACTCATGGAGCTGCATGCAGTCACTAGGAAAGAAAAATTGCTAAAACACACTGTATTTCATCGCTTGTCTTGATTATTAGATGTAATAAGAAAACCAATCATCCACAAACTTGAGTAGGTTTGATCGTGTTGATAAGAAATTCCCATAACTCCTGAGTCCAGAAATAAGGATATCATGAGGAAACATGGTTGTAGAATCTCGTGAGTGCATTATGTAAACCACACAAAAAGCAAATAATGCACCTGAGGCTTAGAAAGTATAATAAGAACAAAGATATTCCTAAACCAAACTTAGTATCATATAGGGCTACAACAACCTGTATATGTTTAACTCACAACTTCTTCAAAAAAAAAAAAAAAAAACATACATACATACAGATGTAAGAACAAAAATATCATCAAAACATGGTAGGAAGAAGTCAAAATTTAGTAAAGAACTTGGAAAGTAGCTAGATTTTCGATGCTACTCGATATGAGCACAATACAAAAAATTATAGTCACAACACAACATTCATTATATCTGATGCATTGTTCAGACATGAAGAAAGATATGAACAAAGAAGCGAAAGATACAGAAATGGAATTTGACTAACTTCATATCAATTACACAGAGATGCTTCTTAAGTTGTTATACTTTAAACTTAACAACCATCGTACTTTCATTATCACGTGAAGAGGCGAGGAATAAATAAAAGATTATATCAGCAAGCAGGTACTTGCAAAAGCTTGTTTTCTTCCTGGAAACAATTGCATATCAATAGAATGGAACTTGTAGACCTTTAATTACTTCAAAGTATAAGAAAATTATGAACACTGATACACTGGCATAATTCACACAGCTGTGAAGAAAGAATATGTTTAAAAAGGAATAATAATAAAAAAGGGAGAAAACAAGAAGAACAGCTCGACGTTACAAATCTGATATCACAAGTTGCATTTTTATGCATGTCTGAAAAAGAAAAAAATGGCATCATAGCTGTGCTGTAAAACTCACCACAAAGGTCCAGAAGTTTGAAATTGAATCCTTCTCCAAATTTTAAATTTTGATTCATAGATTTCCAAAGGAACACTTTGAAACTGGATATATTGTACAAGAGGAAGCGAACAGGCTGTCCCCTTCGGTGCTCAACTTCTCTGGAAAAAAAAAAAAAAACTTACGAGTCATCTCATGACGCATCCGTGTAATTTATACATCCCCTATTGCATCTATTTTTCAATCCCAATAGTTAATATACCAGCTAATTCAACTCAGGATGAGTCGGTTCTCAGAAGCATTAAATGCTACCAAAAATTCCTATCTACATTAAACGCAATTAAGAACTTAACTTTCAATTTAGATTATGTAAACTTATTGAAATCAACTAGTACTTTTGGTCATCTCTCTCAATGAAATGCATCAAAGCGCAAGTATGCATGAGCTTGTTAATTAAAAGCAGAATACATTATTTTAAATTTACAGTGTAATAACTATAGAAAATAGAGATCTGTGAAATTTCAGAGAATGTAAAAAAAAAATCAAATTTAAAGACGATAACAGCAACTATAAAAAGAAAAAGTAAATCAAAGCAACCATAAAGGAAAAAAAAAAAAATCAATCTCTGTGAACAAATAATGACAAAGATTGACTCTATCTGAACTTGGAGGAACAAACAAGAAAATACATGAACTCTATCCGAAGGATTCAAGGAAAACTCTATCCCAATAGCAAAACATGTTGGGAAAGTAGTATTCCTTTTGAAAAACAATAATATCACTAAACACAAATTCACTACAAAGAAACTTATAATTGCCTAACAATCATATTCAATAACAACTATTCACTAGACAAAGACAGAAGAATAAATAGAGAGGCATTTCACCCAACATATACACAAGATCAACGTGTATGTACCACAAAATCATATGCTTTCAACTCTATCAAAGTTTGTTTTGACTTTTCATTCATTTCAAACTCAATGTTGCAGCTTCATTATCATTAAAAAAAAGAAAAAAAAATATTTTTTTAAGTAATTTTCCATATTAACTTAATAATTTAACAAAATAATAATCTTCGGATAAAATTTAGTTCTCAAAATAAAATTAGAAAAACACCGCGACAAGAACTTTCTTATTTAAAAACAATCATCAGCTCTATTTTTAGAAAAACCATTAAATATAAAATCATAAAAGTATACATTTTTATATTTTTCGTTCACATAACAAAACCTCAGATTTTCTCATATTGCCCAAAACCAATCTGTCTCCATTGAAAATTCAACCTCAAATCTCGACTTCCATTCGACGATCGAAACCCTTACGTTTACAAATGACTAGAGCAAATAATAAAATTCAAAAAGCTAAACAAAAAAATCATAATAAATAACTAAAAAGACACACACAAATATTTATATACATATGCTGAATTACATGTGTGTTCATCATACCTGTCTTGTAGTTGGAATCGCTGAATGAATTGTTGGGTAGGAGACAAAACTGAGCTAGGGTTCTTCGAATGAAAAGGCCATTGAATCCAAATGCTATTCGTCACCAAATATTTAATTTATTATTTTATTAGCGTTTGTATGACGTTGTGCGTACAGGTGTACCACGGAAGAAACACGAGTTTGGTACGCTAAGTTCCCTGTCCACTACCAAAGTTTACCTGTTTTTAAACTTTATTTGGGAATTAGAAAATATTATACGTAGTTACATTTTTAGTAAATTTTTTTGAGTTCGCGAAGCTTTCTATATTTTTTCTTCGAGTAATGCTACATAATTCCACTGAAATTTTAATTTCAATTTAGATGGTGTTAGATGCTAGATTAAATGAAATGTTGAATTAAGCGAGTGATTTAATTTCACTTATAATTTGATATCACATTGATGTTACGTAGATTGAGATTGCAACACTAGTGGAACTAAATAGCTCTACTCTTTTTTTTGGTGTGTTTCTTGTCGACCCTTCGTAATGTAAGTCGAGAATGCGAAAATAGAAGGCTAAAGATATTCACACCACATTTTTAATATCAGGACTATAATTTAATTGCGCGAAAGGTGCATAATCTTTACATATTATCACATTTATGTCTCAAACATTTTTTTCATCGTATTCTTATTTTCAAATTAATATAAATTGTTATAAATTATGGCTTCTCTTCAAAATTTTCTTTATCATATAGTAAAATGACTCTATCATTGTATTTTTTGGAAAATCAGGATATTTAATATTGGAAAAAATGCGATTAGATATTTAAACCTTATTTTAAAACATGTTAACGATATTTTTGGACGAAAATCATGATTAAGTTTAAGATTTTCTAATTAATAAAATGTTAAAAATAAAAATATGATGAAGAAAAAAGTTAAGAATATAAACTTGATAATGAATATAGGTTAATGACTTTTAATGTAATTAAAATTTGGTACGAATATAATCATCCAAAGTAGAAAGTGTTGTTTCCTATTAGATGGGTTGGAGGTTGTGAAACTTGCGTTCGCTTGCCTCAAAATAAGAATAAAGCTTTGGATTTCGGAAACAACATCAATGGTTAGGGCGAACAAGGCATCAACGCGAGATTTCGAGCAAGAATGACAAGGAATTTTTTCTCTACGAATGGGATTACAATGATTTTTTCACACAATTTTAATATATCTCACCTAAATTATAACAACTTTGGAGTCGTCGATCTCAACTCCCAAGGCTGATACCTCGACTCTTCTAGTATCTTAGCAGTAAAGCGATCGATTTTCAATTGACTAATTATACTAATGAAAAATGCATGTTTGACTCTTTTAAATTATTTATTTATTATACTTATTTTCAAACACACATTCACATAATAGAATATTCTGCATTTAAATTTTAAAAAAAATATATATATAATTTTTAACTATACATTTTTCAAAAAAACTCATTATTCAAAATATTATTTTTCCCAAATTCTCGTTATAATGGTCATCAAACAGGGGCGAAATTACCAATATTTTGAATTATTTAATTACTTAAATACCAGATTGTCATGTATAAGGTTGGGCCTAATTATCTGGATATGTATTTTTTATGGGCTTCCCAATTGGTTTATAAGCCAACAAAAATATGGACAAACTTGGGCTTTTTAATGCCTTAACGTGGATTCGTCGTGTTGCAATTGCTTATTTAACCGGGCTTCTTATCAGCCTATTAAGCACCCAGTAACGTATGCTCCCCATCCCTGAAATGTTGACCATGGCACTTAAAAAAAAAAAATTTATTACTATTATTATTATTATTATATTTTTCGTATATTCAGATCTATTTTAGACGGATTTTTAAGTTTTACGATGAAAAACGGCCTTGTTATAACATTGACCAAGGCATTTATAGTCAAGAATATTTGTTTGGAGCGCTCTTCACTATAGATGGATGATGAAGCTAGATTTGTATATAGTGTTGGCATTGGATCCGAATCACTTGTCGGCTTCAAGATTCGAGCTCGAATTTCTACAGGGCAAGTTGAATTGAGATCGGTAACGAAAACTTTGGGCTTCATGAGCCAACTCATAGATTTTATTTTCTTGCTTTTATGCCATATTTTTTTTATATTTTCATTTAAATTTTATTTATTTAAAATTAGGAAAATTTTCATAGCTACAAATGTTTAAGACTACAATTTTAAATTTAACGTACTTGTGAAAAACATTCAAAAAATAGGTGGTTACAGTTGTAATCTTTGATCAACGTTGTGATCTACAAATTAAAATTAAATAGGTCACCCACATATTACACAAATTTTGAGTCACATTTAAAGTCACGGTCACATACTAAGTCACAAAACACTCAATTAATAGGCCACAAATTGAAAGGTAAATGTTGGGTGGGATGGAATGGGGGTGGAGCGGGAGTGGTGTTGTGTAATGGGCTATACCTGATTTCTGAAGAAAAAATAATTACAACCTAATTTATGAAATTGATTTTTAAAAAGTAAATTTGAGGTAGCTTGTAAAAAAAGAAAAACTCACTATCAACTTTGTCACGGGCGGGGTCCGTGGTTCAGTCGAACCCTGCTCGCCTTACGAGTCGAACCAAGAATGTGGTAGGCCCATTGCCACATGCATGGTGAAAATATTAGTTAAAAATATTAATCACGCTACATGTACATTATTTTAGACATCGACATTTTACCAATTGGTTTAATCTACACCATTGATTTTAAATTTGAAAATTTCATCACTACACTGCCCCCTTCCACATAGGGGAATGTCACACATCCAGCTTGATCCTATAAATGTTAAGTGGGAAATTATAAACTAATTTGGAAAAATAAGGGCATCTTACAAAATAAATTATCACAAAAAGCACTAATTATATTAAATTCTAAAGAAAGAATCCGTGGTTCAGTCGAACCCTGCTCGCCTTACGAGTCGAACCAAGAATGGTGTAGGCCCATTGCCACGTGCATGGTGAAAATATTAGTTAAAAATATTAATCACGCTACATATACATTATTTTAGACATCGACATTTTACCAATTGGTTTAATCTACACCATTGATTTTAAATTTGAAAATTTCATCACTACACTGCCCCCTTCCACATAGGGGAATGTCACACATCCAGCTTGATCCTATAAATGTTAAGTGGGAAATTATAAACTAATTTGGAAAAATAAGGGCATCTTACAAAATAAATTATCACAAAAAGCACTTATTATATTAAATTCTAAAGAAAGAATGCCTGGACAATGATTCCATTCTTGTACAAGATGGCATGGAATGACTTTCGAAACACATTTTCTTTGTCAAATGTAATCATTGTCACTTTCGTACTAAACATATAGAGAGTTTAAAAAAGCAATTAACTGAAAAAGTCATTAAGCAAACAGCTTATGAATGTCAGCTTTTGTTGATCTCTCTTTCAAATTAATCAACTTTAAGATCAATTAAAAGTAATCGCTCTGCACCACGTCCAAACTGTACTCTTGCTTAACCATGTAATTTTAGATTTTATTTAACTTGGATAACTCTCTAATCTAAAAGATTTAACACGACTAGAAGAGAATGCCGTGTAAATACTCATCGTCACTAGTCTTGAATTCTACCTCATCGATTTTCATCCATGTCAATACTAAAAGTACGAGTGACTCACGTATTGTACTATTTCAAAGATAAGAATAAATAATAATATAGTGTGCATCTTCTTACCGAAAACGATTGTTTGCATTTTTTCATAGGAAATAAGTAGTGATCGCCTCGGAAGAGTTAGTGATTTGTCATTTACATTTCTTGAGAATCTAGTGGACAATGTATTGTATTACGTGTTTGATACGTATCTTATAAGTTCTTAAATTCTTGATAGAAGTTAAGTTACGTATCTGGCTGAAACTATTATCAAGATTTGATCTTAATCAGTTAGTTTAATCTACGTTAATAACTTTAACATCCATGTCAAGTCGACAAAAGGTAGTATGCTATCCCAATGATTTGCTTGCTTGTTTGACCCTACTTGTTTGGGTCTTTCGTGCCATGTTAAACCTACTAACTTAATATATGTAACTCCAAAGAAACATGCCCCAATTCATTTGGAACCAAATTGGGACATTTCTACCAATCTACCATCTCTAAGGTCAACTAGCCATTTTAACGGATATTTTACTGCAAACTTTTCTGAAAAGTTATTTTGTTAGACCACCTGCGGCCACTTATTGTCTGAATTCAAACATGAGTTGACTTAAAAAAAGTTGAGATTTTTGTTTACTTCTACATCAACATTGTAAATAAAGAATTATATAAAATGATGAGAATTGAATAAAAAAGTTGACTATATTTTAAACCGATAAATGGTAGAGTGTCATGTGACATTACATAACTTATTATATAACTTTTGATATACATGTAGCAAGATCCAACTATTGATCAGCTTGTTCCAACTTAAGATTATACATCATTTGCATTAATGTCGACAACTTATTCTAATAAAGAGTTGGTCTCTAGTTGCACAAATAGTTCTCATTAATTTAAATCATTGAAATCTTCGTTTAATCATCAAGTAACCTTGCATATACAAATTTATAAAGAAAGACTTTGTTTCTCAACTTGTTTGTGACTGTCAAAAATCTAAAATGAAACATGTCTCATGAGGTTGATGATTTAGTACAATTTTTTTTTTTAAATCTTTGGAAGAGGGGTTTCGATACAACATTATATTCGATCATCAGCTTTAGAATTGACACATCGTATAAATACTAGTTGTGTGCAAATTGTTTGTATTATTGTTGTTTATTTAAAATACTAGAAATATCTACACCTTACGTGCATACTCAGCTTCTGATTCTCTCTCATTCTTTCAGAACTTTTTTTCTACATACTTATTTTTAATCACATTCGTACAATAAAATATTTCTACACGTAAATTCAAATTTTTTTTTCCCTACTATTTATTTACATATTCTCCAAAAATTCACAATTCAAAATAATATTTTTCCAAAAAAATGGCCACCAAACTGGGTTTAATATGCAACTGAATGAAATTGGAAAGTGTAACGAAGAAAGAATAATACTTAATTCAAAGGGTGCAAGACTAAAGTGAGTTGATGCTTTTATTACAAAGAAAGGTCGGAGAAGGAATAGGAGCTCAACTTAGACAAAGGTGCTTAATTCCTACTTAAACGAGTTCCATTCTTACTCAAAGATCGACTCGAATTAGAAGAAACCTCTGAATTCGCATATCACTTTCAAGCTACACTCTTATAGCTCAACTTCGAGAAAGGCACTTAATTATTAGTTACAACAAGCAACCTTATCGTTAACTCGGAAATAATTTTTTTTATTAACCCAACTTTTTGAGAGAAAGGACAATAGTTCATCAATGGTGCACCCAAACTTCTTCATCCATTTGAAGAAATTTTAACCATACCCCACCAGAAGAAGCTCCATAATTTCAATCACACTGCAAATAGTAACATACTCAATAAAGGGGGTCATATACATATGTATATTTTCTTGTACCCTTTTTAGTTTTTTACCCCAATTCTGAGAACTCCACATGATCATCAAACATTTCAGTACACAAAACTTAGAATCTAAAGCAAAAATAATGAAGAAACCAGAATTGGGAGAGAAAAAGCATATAGAGATGGGATTTGATCTTTTGTTAAAACACCCCATTCTCTTTGATTTTATTTCTGTTTTCGACATATGAATATTTCATCAGCAAAACAAACCTCCATATGTATATGATCAAACACTAATCTAGACTGTGATTCAGAAAAGGAAAATGTAAAACCAAATCCATGTGTATTATGGGATCGAAACTACAACTGAAGCATAAGTTCAACGACTGCTAACGGTCGACAGAAAATTATGCGAATCCAGTTTAATGCTGCTGTTGTCAATCTCACATCACGGAACAGCTCGAGGTGTTTTCATCACTGAACATAGAGTACTGGTCTGGTTGTTCGCCAGGATGTCGGGGGTACGGGTATGGAGGGTAAGGTGGCATGTAACTGACTGCAGGTGGAGGCCGCGCATACATCATTGGTTGAAACCTTTCATTTCCGTTTGCACGTTGTTGGTTCATCATCATTGCCGCCAATTGTTGCTGGTAATGGGGGTTCCCGGCCATGTGCTCGATGCCCAGACCTTGGAAACCACCACCACCAGTCATGGCTGAAGTAGGAAGCCCTTGGACAGCCGAAAAATTACCCATTTGTGGATTACCCATAGGTCTCATTTGGCCCATGGGCATATTCCCCATCTGGCCCATACTATCACCTGCATTCATAGCCATCATATTTGGCATACCTTGGAACCCATCATTCATTCCACCCCCTTTCTTCACTCCATTAGCACCACCACCACCACCACCACCATTGACATTGTTTCCGTTCTTGTTCTGACCACCATTGCCACCGCCATTTTTGCCATCTTGTGGTTGAGCACCACCATTCTTGCCACCCTTTCCTCCTCCTTGGTTCTGGTTACCACTGTTGTTGTTGCCATTACCACCTTTCTTGCCGAAATTTGCACCACATTTTCCATCATTATTTCCACCAACATTCGCCTGCATCGGTATGTTTCCACCACCACCCTTTTTGCCATTTCCACCAACATTCGCCTGCATCGGTATGTTTGCAGCACCACCACCCATTTTGCCATTTCCACCAGCATTTCCTCCGTTGTTGCCGCCTCCATTACCATCACCTTTCATGAATTGGGGGTGCTGTCCCTTCATCATATTATTCATCATCATCTTGCCATTTCCACCGGCATTTCCTCTGTTATTACCTCCATTATCACCACCTTTCATAAACTGAGGGTGCTGCATGTTCATCATATTATTCATCATCATCTTAGGTATCTGACCACCCCCATGGCCATTACCCATCACAGGTTTCATCTTATTCAACGGAACGTCATCCATTTCGTCATCAAACCCATCATCATCATCAAACTCATCACAATCCGAATCGTCAAACTCATCGTCATCAGATTCATCAATCTCAGGCACGTTGAACTTGACAGACTTCTGGTTCTGGTCCTTGCCATTGAAAGGCATTTTCACGTCCTTCATAAATTGAGGGGGCAGCATTTTCATGTCCTTCATAAACTGAGGCGGCATATTTGGATCTTGAATCCCTTTCAATTGTTGATGCTGTGGATTTTGACCACCTTTTGGCTGGGGATTAACCACTTTTTGATTAGGGTTCTTACTTTGACCTTTCCCATTTCTAATTTGCAGGTTCTTGAACTGATTATTGAGTTGATTCTGCTGATTATTGTTGGCTTTTGGTGCACTCCATAGCTCTGCGTGTTTACCAATCTTTGCAAGCTTCTTGATTAGTGTGGTTGGATCAACATTCCCAGACACAGTCACCTTCCCCTGCTCTGCATCTATGTTTGTTGTGTAAACCCCTAACATAAAAACAAAATATTGCACAAAATTCCGCAGATTAGTCGAAATAAAGCCATATTATACACACAAATATACGTCCACAAGTCTGTTCGACTGTGTATAGCCTAATCATACTAGTCTCCTTTCGACCGTATGAAGCCTAATCTTGCTGTTTTGGAGCTTAATTTTACTATATTAATAAACAATTATTACACAAGTTTTGGATAGGCAGAGGGCTACAAAAGAAATATTCAGAATATAAAAATGGAATCTTGAATAAAGAAGTATACCATCAATTTTCTGCAAGATCTTCTTCACTTTATGCTTACACCCATCACAGTGCACATTCACTTTAAGAACACAAGTCTGCAAGTATAAGCAAAGCCAAAGAATAGAACAGAGAGTAAAGTTAACAACTTTATCACTTATAATCAACATTGAATTATATTAATTGAAACGCATGTTACCAAAAGAACAATATAAAGATAAAGAAGCAACAAAAATAATGAGATTTGGAGATCTTGGGTTCATAGAAGCAAATCCCATAAAAAAAACACACACACACACACACACACAAAAAAAATAAAATAAAATGCACACATTTTATGTCAATGAGCAAGAGAAACAATTACCTGGATCTTCAAGAACTCTTCTTTACTCATTTCTATGCAGTCGAACAAAACAAACAGAAGTGATAACAACACAGCGAGGTGAATTAAAGGGCAGTCTGGCTATAGATCTGAGAGAAAACAGAGAAGTAGCTAAAATTGAATTAACATTTTGAAATGACGAAGGTCAATTGTACACAGAAAACGCCAGAAGTAAATAAGAATGTGTAGTCTATTTTTCTTTTCTTGAAAACAAACACCAGAGAGTAAAATGAGAGACAGAAGCACACAGTGAGCAAAGATGTTTAACGAAAAAAGGTTCAGTCTCTCAGAAGACTCTGAGAGTGAGACTGTGAGAGAGAAGTTTAAGGGTATGGGTGGTCGGTGGGCGTTAAAACTATCTGGTTATTAGAAAGAGACATAGAGGGAATGTGGGGTGGGGGGGGAGTAAGGGGGTGGCGTGGGATGGTTTCACACTCTCACTTATGGTTTTGAGGCATTATTTATGGGCTTTTTTTGGCTTGACAGTATTAAAAATTGAGTGTTTTGCAAACTTCAACAAAGGATTATAACTCCATAAGTATTCTTGATTCCCCCAGGCCCCAACCCCACCCCCACCCCACCTCAACCACCTAAGAAATACTCACTGGCAGACTGGCTTGTATGGTTTACAACTTAAATAGTTCAAATTAAATTTGAAATGTCACAATTTAAATGGACAATATTATCACGTCGTCATAAAGCATCGCCTCAACAAAATATTTCATCCTGAGTTTGGGTAACATGACATGACGTGGGTTGTGGTGGGGGTGTAACGTTAACAGTCAAAATGGTCAGATTTGTCGAATTTGTAAACATCATTACCAGACAAGTGTATTCTTGTCAGGTTACTTCAACAAAATGGACTGGCACATTAAATTTCGGTAGATTTTCGCTCGAGTTTTGCAATTTGTACAACGAGATGCTGCGGTGTCGACCTCCTCACAAAAGGAAGGTCCACATCTAATAAAAAATTTATGAACGACGTATCGGTTGACATATAACAAAACTCTTTTCCCAATTGGGGCATCATGTTATCAAAATTAAAAACTTTAGGAGATGTTCTCTTTGTGTTTCAGTTTTGTGTTTTAAATTTATTTTGAATTTTATGTTTTGAGTGTCTATTTTGAGATTGTTGAAAATGTGTTTTTTTTAATTTTAAAAAATTGTTCTGAAAACACCCAAAACTCGTTTTGAAAATTTTGACTTGATTATGACTGAAAACACCCAATTTGTCGTTTAGAGTTATCTTTATAAATTTTTAACTTGTTTTCAAAAACGGAAAAGAGAACGAGTTTTCACTGTTTTGAAAAATCGAAAACAGAAAACGGCATAAAAATGGTAAAGAGAACATACCCTTATATTTTTAATCTGTCATGGGATAAATGAAATTTGGGATTTTATTTTTATTTTTTTGCAAAGTCATTACAAAACAAAAATGTCTATGTATTATAATGTCATTACAAAATCTGGATTCGTTGAGATTAAGGTTAAAATGTCAGAAAAATAGAATTATTTCGACCAGATTATAAGATTTTGTATATATTGAACAGTACACTGTATTTTATTTTATTTTTGAAAGAGTAAACTTTATAAGAAAAATCTTGAATCAAATGCTTTCATTATTATTGTAATTAAAATTGATTTCCTCCTGATACTATCAAAAATCGCACATGTTGGATTCCGAGCTTCATGACTTAGAATGAGCACGAACGTGATCTTTCGGTATCTAAAACAAATGCGTCGAAGTATGTCGTTGTCGCCCCTCCGATGCTTAAGTTAGACAGAAAATATGAAAAAGTTGAGGTGCTGAAATTGTATATAAAAACGTACCTGGATAATGAATGGAACCGTATATTTATAGAAGTAGGTAGCCCATTCCTGGTTGGACTTGGTTTGCTACGTGTCCTTATCCTTAGAAATTCTACTTGAAATAGGTATTGCACTGCAACTGTAGGTCTATTCATAGTTTGACTATGACACTCAACGATATGACTCCTTCTGGACATTTAAGTCTTAACTTGAGGTATTTGAATAGACTTAAAATTCCTAGAACGTTGAATCGGTCTATGTCTAAGGACACCTTTTGAGTTTGGCTAAGGAAAATGTCCGAAGACACAATAATCATGAAAACCCGAGGACACATCCCGACGACTCCGTCACCGTGTCACGTAAGAGTTATATTGTTAATCCTTGGGTTATGGCATAACTGAGGACATTTGGCCCAGCTTCGTATATACCACTCCTCGAGACATCAAAGCTCGGGATGATATAAATGCCCATATCACCTCCTATGCAACACTATATACATTGCAAAATTTAAATAAACTTATAACTTTTAATTGAAAGTGTAAATATTTGGTAAATACGTTTGATGTATATAAGTAGAGGGAGGAAAGAATATCATGAAGTAATACGAAAAATAACGCAAAAAATACATGGTTAGATTATTTTATTGTGTTGTGTTAAAATTCTTCCTAAATTATAACAAGAATGAATAATAATATTTCAGTGTTAGAAAAGACATTGATTGGCCAGTTTGATCTAGTTCTCGACGTTCAACCTTGAATTCGAAAATCAAACAATTTTTTCGAGGAATATAATGCAACAATTTATTTTGATTATATTCTTGACATATCCTCTAACATAGACATTAGATTTATTTTTTATTGTTCGATTACATAAAATTTTCATAAATAATTACAACATATACTTAAAATTTTGAGACATTAAAAGATCCAAACCAAAATGTGCGCCTCCAATTCATAGGGATGTCTGAGATTCCGTAACAATGAATTATTGAGATGGTTGTGGAAATGATGAAGATCGCGATACAATCTACAAAAAAGAAGATGGATAGAGGGCGTCACCATTTGAGGGGGGAAATGATTGTGACTAATTGGCCATGATGATATAGCACTTATTGTTGGAGATGTACAAGTTTTGTGTGAACTACACGTGAAGATAATATTGACTATTGAGTTTATAAAAAATTTGACTACTTTACTAATAAATTATTTTAAGATGTAATTCTAGGTCTCGATGGTATCAAACAAAGTGAACAAATTAATAAATGAAGATACATGAAAAATTTATTAGTTATTTGGTTTAATTTATCGTGCCAAACACGTCCTTCACTAAGAACATAGATTAAGGTAAAGAAGCAACCTTTCAGACTTATTTTCTCTAAGTTTGCACCCTTCTTTTGTGAGCTACAAGTGTTGTTTTCCTTAAAAGCCTAAACCATGATGAGAACCTTGTGCCTTTGTCTATTTGTGTGTTTTTTTCTTTCTTTCTTTTTAAATCTTGTTTTTTTTTTTGTGTACTCTTTTTTATAAAGGAAATCAGAATGGCCAGGTGTCATTTCTGCAATAATAATGCTTGCTACTTTGCTAATTGAGTCTTTATTTCAAATATTTGCTGATAACTTTTAGTATTGAGTCCAAATTTTTGACATATAAGAATAAATTAAAACGGTTGATTATTAGGAAACAATTTACTTCAACTATTCATTCCCCTTATGGAGGGGTCTTTACAGGCTACTGGCTTAGTTAGAATATGATCATTTGATTTCCTGTTTTCAGCAAATGTACGATATCATGAACAAGTAATAAAAAGATGAATAAAGTATCATTCCTGCGAAGGCCATGTACTAATCTAATAACAATTAATGTTAACTTTAATTGAATAACAAAACTTGTTTTGAAAATTTATACTAACTAACAACTAACAATTTTAGTTATCAAATTAAAAGCTTTTGTAAATTTAGAATGGATGGTTATTAAGACCTCGAATCCCTCTTAAGAATCAGTTTCAATTAATTCAATAACATGGCAATATATACACATTCTTATTGATCAATGTTCCTAAGTTAATTAAAAGCATCTCTTAATGTCAATTAAATATATCATTTCATGTGACATTCATATATCTCTACGAAAGATGCAAACATTAACGCATTCATTAAAAATGTTATAACATCTACAGAAATCATGCAAAGTATAGCGGTATATCTCTATTCCCTATCGAATTTTACAATGATTGTTATAAAGTGCTTTCTATCCTATTGTTTATCTCGAAATTAATAAAATTCACAATCAATCCAATTAGTGATCAAGTAATTTAAAAATCATTAAATCCTATAGCAACCAACCAAGAATAAATACATATTGAACGTCAAATTATCGAATTTAAATTAAAAAAATAATAATAATGGATCATCAATGCCTTAATAATATAAACCCTAGCATAGAATTACAAAATCACAAGAAAATATATTTCATTGGAAGAATATAACTTGAATTTTAAATTGATGACGAAGAAGAAGATGGATCTCGAGATATTGAATTTCTTCAATGATTTCTTGATGAATGTTCAATATATTTTCTTGTTTTTTCAAAAATTAAGGTTGAAACTCCGATTTCTTGAAAACTTGCAATTGACCTTTAAATCTCACAAGAACAATGAATTGGTCTCTATTTGATAATGTTAATTGATGAATTTAGGCGTATGAAAGGTTCCCCTTTTGATGTATGAGGCTGTTTGGTATTTATAAGGTTTGAAAATTGGATGAAAATCGCTTTAGAATTAAGATTTGGGACGGATTTTATGTAAAATTGGATTTTAGTGGCGTCTAGGAGCTTGGACTCAGCAACCAAGCGCTTGGGAGCTCAGGGATAGCGCCCAGGCGCTAGATGTAATTTTTGCAAATTGCAAGTTAGTCCCCAAATTCAATTATTGGTTTTTTAAGTTCTTTTCTATTGCAGTTTCGGTTATTTATCTTCTAATTGCATAAATTGAATCCATAACATCTTCAATCTTCATTTTGTGGTCCGAATCAACTATTAAAAAGTTGAAATTAGATCCACAAACTTTGAATTTCATCATTTTTTAAGCTTATTTCTTTTAATTTCACTTTCAATCATCGAGTATTATCTCATAAACAAAATATACAATAAATTAGACCACAATTAATCAAAAGAATTTCAAAATATCTATATTTAAAGACCCGAATAAATGTATAAAATACACTTATCAGACTACATTACTATAAAACACATGATAGGATCACCTAATATTGTAATTAAAACATAACCCTAGTGAGTAACCAATATTAACAAACAGTCAAACTCTCAATAAATTTTAAATCAGCTAAGTGAATCTATTTCTGTCGTTATGTTAAATTCTTTGTAAATTTATTTGAAGTAAAGTAGTTAGATCCTTGACAACCACAACATAACATGTTAATTTTGGTTTACACCTCTTTCTACTAACATCTCCATTAAAATTGCAATTCTCACGAGGGTTGTCCAAGTGGCGCGAGCCGACAGGCTATAATGATTAAAATATGCCATTAAGAAAACAAATTGTGAGTCGAGCGTGCCAGCATTTAACACCACTATATGAACGTGAACCTCATTGAATCAACGTATCAACACAAATACTGCTCTTGGACGAGTTAACTTACCATCCCTAGAGGAAACCCTTAACTAATGGTGTCAAGTTGTATCGAGTTGTCTGTGTGCTCCTTACGTGCTCCCACACGTGTTGGGCTGCATTATACTACCTGTTGATGCATAAAAATGATGCCCAATTAAATGGTTCAAAGATGAAGTCCAAGTAGAAAATTCGAAGGATAGGCTCAAGAGAGACCATGAAGAATCCTAAGACAGTATCCGGAATAGAATCATTAGCGGAGGCCCAATATCGCCCAAGCCGATAAGTCAGCCAAGATCGGGGCGAGCATTATCGCCCAAACATGCAGAACGCCTAAGATCCAAGCAAGCATAGTGTCTTTATTTAAAGCGACGATTATGAAAGCAGTTCATTCCACGATCAAAGAGCTACAGTCATGAGCGGTAAGTGTTAAGAAATATAGCAGCAGTTAAGGACGGTTTTAGCATATCATCCATCATGGA
>CAIGRP010033274.1:0-14628 GCA_903798385.1 Fraxinus cuspidata
GTTGAATACTTGAGCTATTATCATACCCAGAAGTTCGTGAGAACATTCTTCCCCTAAACATCCTTAGCTCTCAATCGGATCTTTCTGAAGGAGTGGTCCTCATCACCTTGAAGATCAGCCAAGGACACTTCAAACACACGATGCTTAAGTCCTTCTGAAGCAATCTGATTGAGAAAATGTTACTATCAACTAAGGTGCTTCTATGTAGGATGATAGTCTACGAAATATTTGTCAAAAGAAATATAAAATAAGTCATGTTCGTTCCATCAGTTTTGCGGTATCAACCACGTTCAACAGCACAAGATTCCATATTATTTTAGTTTGATAGTTTAGCTACATATAGAACACAACATAAACAAGTAGCAGAAGACATCAAGAAGATATTCCAAGTAATTACCTTTTTCCAAGCAGTTGAGATATAAAAAAAGAACGCTTGTATCAATGTTTTAGGTTTGTAAGTGCAAGATATAAATCATTGCATACATATTTATTAGATTCCTTGCTCAACTTTAACTAAATAAGGAACTCGAGTATTATTCTCATCCACCATTACAATATATTATCTAGTAAACAAAGCGAAGTAGACGACGCAAAAAACCTTAATTTCAGCAAGACACAGAAGCCAAAGCCCCTTACCAAAGTTGTGTAAACATTCTTGCAAGTTATCCATGAGTATCACATTTACCAAGTAGATATCAATCTCATTATTTCAAATACATGAGCAGCATAGATATGGAAAATCATGGAATACCTAAACCAAACAGCATTATTAACAACCTTAATTATCCTTGAATATATGTATATGTATCTTTTCATTAGTTATAATTAACCTTAATTAACATCCTATTTACAATCACATAACCTAAATAAACAATGGATTGATTTAAAGTACAGCAAAAACAAATACGAATCACAAACAATTATCAGTGAAATGTGAATTATTTAATAACTGATGAAAAATTTTACCTTTGTACCCTGGGTACGAGTAACTAGTGTTTTGCCGATGTTTCTGGTATTGAAAACTGACGGCGCTTTGATATCATACCAGTCCTTTTTTGCAAATGGATCAACCCTATACATACGCATATGTATAAAAGATCTTTCGAAAAAAGGAAAAAATCTAGATATTATTAAACAGGAAAAAAAATACTCACGCTTTCTTCTTCCCTCCCTTCTTTCCCTTCGAAATCCTCTTGTTCTTCCTATTCCACGTCAGATATTTCATCCATATCAACAATCAAAACAGGGATTCATATAATATACACGATATGTATGTCTATGTGTGCGCATACACAGAGAGAGATTACCCGACGGCCATGGCGGCGGCTACTGGGCTTTGGTTAGCACAAACAGCAAGGGAAAACTCAGTTGTACAAATTACGGTTAGCACAAAACCCTAGTTTGGTAATTTATATGAGGTGCGGAGCAGCGGAAGAGAATAGTGGCGTTATGCTGTGGTACCTAGGTGACTGTTTCGTCTTTTCAGTAATTGTTAGAGTGTATTTTCATATTGATAGGTTAGGTATTATCATGTATTTTGTTAACTATATTTGCACCACATTTTTTTTTTTTTAGTTACACCATGTTTTAATTACAGCAAATATTTTTTAAATTTACCCATTTTCTCATTTATGTTTTCCATTTTTTACGGGACATACTCAACTGAAATTTTGATAGATTTTAAAAAAATAATTATATTACCACCACAAAACTTAATTGGTACACCACATATTAAAAAAAAAAAATCTTTTTACTTGAATGGAAATGTTTAAAATGACACAAGTAATCAAACTTTAAATATTTTTTTATTGGTATACGACAGTTTGAAAAAAAATATACAAAAACATTTGTGACGTCGCTTGAATTCTTTAAGAAGCTTAATCGAGAATAAACTCCTTCTAAAACTCAGACAATTTAAGGTGAAAACTCCATTCTAGACCTAGACACACCCCCATCAAATCAAAAATCTCAAACTCCTATCTACAATTCAGGTAAAATTGGCTGATGTAGCCCATATTGGGAGGTGGGTTCAATCCAAAATTGAAGGGTTCATGAGACGACTCAATGATTCTTGATTTTCTTATTTGTTAGGGGGGTGGTGTAGTAGGTCTATAGATTCATAATTTCTTATTTGTTTTTCCAATCTAGGCGATTCTCAAGCTTTCACTTATATTGTGACATGAAAAGTTCAAATCCTATTCTAACCTTCTCTGTAAATAGGATACCAAAGAAAATCCAAAAATGAAGGAAGCCAAATAAATAAATAAACTAGGAGATGAAGTACCATAATAATCTAAAAATTTCTTTCGAAGTCGGTGATGTATCTTCAACAATGAGCAATATTTTATTTTTTAAGAAAAACAACAAACTTGGAATTGCAAAACTAAAGAAAACCCAGAATCTCTCTTTCTATAATTGCTGAAGAGTAAAAAGAAGAGTAAAAAAAAAATATATCAAAAAATTAAAAATTGAAACTTAAGTATGCTAAAATGGTAAATCTTTAATTATAGTGAAATGATAAATCCGTAATTTTCACTGGATTCTCGATACTTAAGAACAAGCTCACAAGGTTTAGAACTCGAGAAAAAAAACTTGTGGGAGAGAAACTTACGTTGGATGAGAGAAATCTAGTGAAAACAAAATGGGTAAAATAGAAGAAAGGGCATGTAGGTGTGGTGTGCTCTTTCTTTTTTTTTTTTTTTTCCTTTTTAATTTATTAAACGTGTAGGGCTGTATTTTTATATTAATTGGGGTGTATTTATCAACTACCTATCTCAATGAATAATATTATTTATTATTATGATGATATGATATCGATGATGTAACAAACTATTTTAACTTAATTCTCAAATTTTGAATATTGTTCTCAACTTAGATTTTGATGGATTTTAAAATATTATAAATCCTAATGATAAGTTCCTTCTACTGATGAAACTAAATATTAATGAAAATTTCAGTTGGGATAATGAAATCCATTAAAATCTCAATTGATGACACACTTTAAAAATCTATCATAATCTCAGTTGAAAACAACTCTTACTATATTCTTATCCTCAACTTTTTATTATTTTCGCACATGTTGTTTCTGATGATGACAAAAAAATTGTTATAAGGGCTTAAAAAGAGTTATTTGCCTCTCATATTTTGATGAGCAAAACTAAAAATTAACACAAAATTTTGACATAACATTTATACCTCATTTTAATTCATGTTAACGAAATATTAGACAAAAATCGTCATTAGAGACTAAGTGTGTTAATTAATTGAATGCTAATTATAATAATTTGACAAAGTTAAAGACTTAAGTGCAAAATTGATCCAAAATTGAGGACATTCATTGTTATTAAATTATAATATTGATAATAAATTATTTAATATTGTTGTCAAATTATGAGATAATTATTGATGATTATTTAGCTCGTTTGATGGCCATTATTTTGAGAAAATAGAATTTTGAATAATAATTCTTTAGAGAATGTGTGGTTAAAATGTAAGAAAAATTTTGGATTTACGTACAACATATTTTATTGTGTAAATATGTGATAGAAAATGAATATAAAATTAAAGAATTTTAAAATAATAATTGTCAATCTGGAGCTTAGTATTGTCCTGATACAAAGTCTTATCCTATCTAAAAAAATGTATTTTACTCTATTGTAATTCTTGTTTTGAACATTATAAATACAAGTCCTTGATTTTCAATAAAATACACACTTAAGTCTCGACTCTCTACTTTCTCTATCCATTTCTTTTTTTATATTTCTTTTTTATTCCTTTAGTTTTATAAAACATTGTCATCGTGGAACTCACCCAAAATAGATAGATAATTTGAAATCAATGGTGGTGAAAATTTGCAAAATTTGGACAGCTTACGCACCTGTGATAAAAATTTGATATCTTAGTAACCCTAATCCGACCGTTTTGAAATTTGGACAGAAGATTCACAACTCATTGTTCTTCAAATTCAATGATTAAGATCAAGATTAAACAATTCATTTATGAGAAACCATTATCCGAACATTAGCGAATTTTGGATTGATTAGAAGATCGTAAATTTTTTGAGAACAAAATGTTATTATATTTGTTTGTTTTTAGAATTTGACTTAAAGTTATCTAAAACTATTCCAATTGTTAAATATTGTGTTGTTACTCCTGAAGAAGAACTACTTTATATTCGATGAATAAATCAGAAGAATATTGTATTGTTTAGCTTGAGTGGTAGAACAAACTATTAATATAAATATTCTAGAATAATATTTTATTTGTTACTCGTATATATCTCGTTATACACCTGAAGAAACACGAATTGAAAAACTCATTGAAGAAAAAGTAAGTTTTTGTTAATGTTCCAAGAAGAATATTAATTCATCGTTACTGAAGAGTATAAAATTTAATGTTTCAATATTCTCGAAGAATATTATATTATTGCTTCTGAAAAAGTATAAATCTTGAAATACTAATAAAATTTAAGATGAATTGTTAACATATCTATTTAGCAGACTACGCAACTATGCACACAATTCTTCAAAATAGAAAGTACTTGAAATTAACATTAATAGAAAATAGGGTTAATACAATATCAATTAATTCGAATATTGTTGAAAGCTCATGATGAGATTGTACTATCTTACCAAATAATACAAAGTTATACATTGATAATGCACTTTATTCAAACAAATTCAAAAGAAATTTGCTTAAATTTAAGAGATATTTGCAGTAATGGATATCACATTGAGACGATGTAAATAAATAATATGGAATATTTTTGCATAAAACTAAATAATAATATGTCAGAAGCAGATAAAAGAAAAACTAAATGCACTCCCATCTGTCATGTATTATATATTTATAAACATAATTGAATTAAACATTATCATGAACTAGAAATTTGTTGATCCAAAAAAGTTTTATACTTTGACATTATTGATTTGGATTTATGGATCGGATAATTAATAACTCACATGGACATCCTCAAGAATCGAAAATTATTGTACATAATGATTATCCGTGTACTACTTGTTCGTAAAGAAAGTTAGTCATCAGACCTTCCATTATAAATGTCAATGTTGAATTTTCAACTTTCTAGAAAATAATTCCTGGAGATATATATGGTCTGATACACCCACGGTGGCATCATTATTTTATGATATTAATTGATTATTCTACTAGTTAATCACATGTTAGCTTATTTTCCACGAAGAAAATAACTTTTGCTAGATTACTTGCTCAAATCATAAAATTATGAACTCAATTTTTCGATTACTCAATCAAGACAATTTATTTTGATAATGTTGGTAAATTTAGATCACAAGTATTTAATGATTACTGTATGTTAATAGGAATTGTTATTGAACATTAGATTGCATATGTTTAGACAGAAAATAGTTTAGCAAAGTCATTTATCAAACGTCATAGTTAATTGCTAGACCATTACTCATGAAAACAAAGCTCCCAACACCTGTTTAAGGTCATGTCATATTACATGATGCATCATTAGTTCGTATGAGACCAACTATTCATTATCAATATTCACCCTTATAACTTGCATTTGGCTACGAACCTAATATTTTTTTTATCTACGAGTTTTCGTTTGTGACGTCCACATTTTAGTTTTACTCTCACAACGTACCAAAATGGGTCTCCACCAAGGATTTTGAATTTATAATGATTTTGATTCACCATCCATTATTAGGTACTTTGAACATTTAATATGTGATTTATTTACTGCACGTTTCGCAGATTATTATTTTGATAAAATGACTTTCCCAACTTTAGGATAGGCAAAACTACATTCTAAAAAACAAAATATTTTTTTTTTCTAATGAAAAAATTCTATCTCACTTTGAACCTCGTATCAATTAATGTGAGAAATTGTTGAAACAATCATTCATTTTTTAAGAATTGAAAATCAATAACATGATGTATTTGTTAACACAAGAAAAATGAAAAGTCATATGTACAAGCAGAAAATACTCCAACAAAAATTGAAGTTCCCGTAGGACAATTTATTGTAGTAAATGAATCTCAAATATGTTAGAAGCATGAATGACCAATTTGGTGCTAAAATTTATGTACCTCGAAAGAGAAAAGTACAATAGAAGAACCAACCAAACACTTTAGATGAAATTATATTATAAAAGATTGATCAATCAAATATTGAAAATATTGTTATTACAAAATCACAAAGTGTTCGAAAATAATGAGTTTTCGATAAATAATTTGTTATCTCATAAATTATGGGAGCAATAGATAAAATTTTAACATTTACCATAACTCTTGAAATCATGTAAAATGACGATCTTGAAGCACAATCTCTTAAAGACTGTTACAAAAAAATGATTAGCTAAAATAGAAAGAAGTCACACGACGAAGTTGAATTTCTTAGAAAAATGGAAAGTGTTTGGACATTTGGTGTAAACACCTGAAAATGTAATTCTCATAGGATACAAGTGGATTTTTGTGAAGAAAAGAAATGAAAATAATTAAATTATAAAATATAAAACCCAACTCCCAGTCCAAGGTTTTTAACAAAGACCTGAAATTGATTATGAGTAAATATATTCTCCCATAATATATACCATCACTTTTAGATTCTTCATTATTTTGATTGAGTCACAAAAGATTGACATATGCCTTATGGATGTAGTAACTACCTATTTATATAGTTCATTGGTTAGTGATATATATATATATATATATGAAGGTCTCCGAAAGACTTATAGTGTAAGAAACAAATTATGCATGCCCAAGAACTATGTTCTCAATTGAATTATGAAGATCATTATAAGGATTGAAATAATACGAACACATGTTGTATAATCGTCTTAATGAATATTTGTTGGGGAGGGGGTTATAAAAATGATGATATTCGTTCATGTGTTTTCATAAAAAAAATATTAAATTTACAATTGTGGCATTTTATATTAATGATTTAAACTTAATAAAAACTCCTAAAAAGCTCACAAAACTATATTATTTGAAAAAATGAATTTGAAATTAAAGATTTAGGAAAAACTAAATTTTGTATTGGGTTGTAGATTTAACATTTCTCAGAAAGATTATTTGTTATCAATTTTCATATACAAAAAAAGTTTTAAAACATTTTTAGCTACATAAAGCACACCCATTGATATTATTTATGGTTGTTCAATCACTTGATGTGAATAATGTTCATTTTGTCCACCTGAAGATGGGGAAAATGTTATTGGTCCTGAAGTACCATACTCAGTGCAATTGAAAAATTAACCTATCTTGTAAATTGTGCTTGACCCGACATAACTTTTTTTTATAAATCTTCTAGCATAACTCTACATTAACTTAAAGACATTGGAAACGTCTTAACTATATTTTTCGTTACCTAAGAAGTGCTATTAATTTAGAATTCTTTTATTTTCAAAAGTCAAGGTATTCTTTAGTAGGATACGCAGATGCAAGTTATCTCTCTGATACGCATAAAGCTATATCACGAATAGAATATGTGTTTACATGTAGAGGAATAGCTATATCATGAAAATCAGTAAAGCAAACATTAAAAGCAATATGTTCAAATCATTATAAAATTATTGCAATCCATAAAGCAAGTTAAGAATGTGTATGGTTAATGAACATGATCCATCACATCTAAACATCAAAAGACAATCCAACAATTTTGAATGAAGACATCAGCTTGTATTGTACAACTCAAACGATAATGTATTAAAGAGAATATGACGAATCATATTTCCTTAAAATTATTTTATACACATGAGCTTTAGAAAAAAGACGACATCGATGTTCAACAAATTCGATCAATTGACAATGTGGCTGATTTATTTACAAAAGTATTGCCGACATCTACATTCAAAAAATTGGTACACGAGATTGATATGCTTCGACTCAAAGATCTTCAATGATTAACATTATGAGGAGATGTGTACAATTTTTCCTTAGTCTAAGTTTTGTTCCACTGGATTTCCCTGTAAAAAGGTAAACATTATTTTCTTTATACTCCAAAATTTTAACAATTAAATGTAATTGTCTTTCCTTTATTTGATTTTTTTCCACTGAAAGCAAGATATTATTGTACAAATAATCATCAAAGAAGGAGTGTTGTAAAACTATGATATAATTATTGATGATTATTTAGTATTATCATGTTACATAATTAAGTTTTATCTAATCTACGAGGGTCAATTTTATTCCGATTGTAATCTTGTTTTGAACGCTATAAATATAAGGCCTTGAATAGTTGATTTTCAATAAAATATATGTTAGATTTTATTAAATTTTAAATCTCAAGAACATGAAAACATAATTACTTTATTGACAAGATCGTCCAATCAAATCACCAATAAAATTATTAAATGCGGTACATACCTTTATTCATTGGGAATGAATCTTTATTACTAAATCTTGATTTTGGATCTTGGATCTTGAAGATCAACTGCAATCTCTTCATATTTTTGGTTTCTTAATTTTTAATCTTGAATATTGCCTCTTTTGCTTCTTGAATCTTGTTCTTAACTTTGGCTTCTCGCTTCATAATCTTGATTGTCTCAATTCCCAACCCACAATAGTCAAATATTTCCTTTCTTCTCTCAAGAGATACACATCCTCCAGACCTACTCTTTTCACTCAATTTCCCCGAGGTGTATTCTAGGTTGAACTTATTTAATTTTAATCATTACCCTCTCTTAGTTTGGATGAATTTTACTATCACAAGTTTACATTTCAATAAGTAGAGATTCTCCTATATTTTTGATTGCTTCAACCTTTAAGATTGAACTGAGCTACTTGCCTCGTATTAAAGGTATAGCTCTATCAACCAAACGTCTTGGGCCTTAATCACTATAATTTTTGCTTTTCTTTTTCTAAAGTATTATTATTATTATTTTTTTTTTCAAAATATCTTCTCATTTGCTTTCTATATAACCCATGTAGCGAGTTTTAAGCCGATGACTCCCAATTCAGATGACCATGGGGCACCATGTTTTACACCCTTACAATATTTACTTGAGTTATACAGACTCGAAAATATGATTTTATTCATGCATAGATTAGTGCTATGCCCCTTTCTTTTAGACATTTAGCTCTAAAATCAAATCCCCTAACTTAAGACTTTCACCTCATTTTCGTCTAATTGGTCTTAGACGATCTACACAAGAAATTTTCATGCACGTAATTTCTACTCATCTCAATGTTCACTTGCAACAGCTCAATCACTTCCAAACTACTCTATAAATGGATTATGGATAAATACAATAGAGGTTATTCGGGTTTAACTTACTATGCTCAACTATTCTCTAAGTAATGGGCCAAATCACTGACTTAATGTGTAAACATAAGTGTCGTGCATAAAGAATGTCAAGTTTCACATAAACAAGTATTTGACAATCTAATCATACAACATTTCCATCATTCATAGTTCATACTTATTCCAATAGTCAACATCATTACTGGTACGATCATCAAACTCACACAAGTACACAGGACAATAAACAATTACTAGAAAATAAATAGCGATAATTTCATAAAAAATATAGATGAATAAACATGACGTCTTGAAAATTCTTCTGTTCTTCTGCCAACCCCAAACTTATACAACACGCCGTCCTCAATGTGTAGCAAATTTAGTAAAATGCAGAAGTTAAGGACAAGAACAAAATAAGGTATGCAAAATAAAGGTGACGAATACTCCCCTGATTAATATTGATGTGACGGTGAGGATTGTAGGGAAAAGTAGAGCCGGATGTGCCATCTGCTGAAGGTGGAGGCAATCGTTCAAGAATCGTCTCATCAACTCGAACTATTAGGCAAGCTCGGTTTGTAAGTCTCTCATCATGCCAAAACCATCGTCAAGCTGCCCTTGTATGCCTCGAAGTAGTGTCGACTGTGCCTAGACCTGTCTCACATCTTGTTAGCCCTCAGCTGTATACGATCAACTCTGCCCACGTAAGTACTCAACTGTCCATTCAAGATCTTAACCTCTCTCCTTGCAGCTAAAGACTCCCCACTGACTGTACGAGTGAAGTTCTTGATCGTCAACATATCACTCTACATGGTCTGGATATCCGCACTCATGGCTCCGACAGCCTGCTTAAGAATTGGAATATCTCGGCTAGAGTCGGCCATAGTAGCAAACATCTGTCTCAGCAGCTGTGTATCAACATCGCTAGGTGGTGGTGTAGCCTGAGGCATCTCAACATCATTGGCTGCTTGACCCTGCTCAACTGGCTGCTGTCTAAATCACTGATTCTCTACTTTCTCTCCATGCTTCTCTCGAGCTATTTCCTGAACTTCAAATGTAGCGCTTTATAAAAGTGCTGGGTCTCTCTGGCACCTCCCCAGATGGGATAGTCATGCCGGAAATCTTGCAAATCCCATTGATTAGGCTTGAAATACCAAAGACGATGTCAGTCTCCCCAAATCTCGTGAGAGTGAATCTGCTTGTAGATAAACATTGCCAAGTCAATCTTCTGACCTCTCACTAAATTGTAGATGAATGCAGCCTTGGGATCAGTAGATGTGGTTCGATGGGATGTAGGTTCAATATTGTGGAACATGAATAAACACAAAATAGCTATGGAAGGCGTAAGCTCAATCTGATCCCACTCTGGAGTTTGCAGTGGCCAAGTATTCTATCTCCCAAGCAAAACTTTGCCAACCTCATGACAAGGAAAATCCCTTGGAATTGGGACGACATTGTCTCATGTGAGCTAATAATACTCATGTATAACCTCGAGCGAGAACATAATCCACTTGTCCTTCACATATGTCTGATGTAAATGCTCAGATCCAATGGTGTCGATTTCATTGTTGAAGTTGGTGTAGAATTTCCGAACAAGTCCTTCATAAACGGGGTCTTTTAGTTCTGCAATAAGGTCACAATCTCAAACCCTAGGAAGTCTTTTAGTTTAACCAGCCTCTTAGCAAGTAATGCCCAATGACTTATGATATTGGAGTATCTAGATATGGACTTTTGGTTTAAAAACCATCTTATACCCCCGTCCGGTCCTCGGGTATGAACAATACCAAAAGTGGAGACAATTTTTTCCTTGCCTTTAGCGGTTCGCTTAGGAGGCATTCTGCAAACACAAACAAAAATTTGAAGTAAATTATTCGTGATGCATAAGTGAATAATATTTTACTTGACAATAAGCCAATAGCACGAGTAAGTAAATCCCCCCAAACTTATGGTAAATGTATGTATGCAACACTTGTACTTAAGGAGTTCAAGTAACGAAACCAAACAAAGCAAAAATGGAAGTAACAATGCCATGCTTAGTGAACTATGTAACGAATCATGGGTATTATCCCAAAACATTCAAAATGAGGCTCACAAACCCAAAATCAACTAAAGGAATGAAAATTTTGTACTTGAACTCATTATTAACCTAGCATGTTTGCCTCCGAGTATGGGCAAGAAAAATTGATTTTTTTCCGAACGATCTTCTCGCATATGAAAAAGGACATAGTGGTCTTACTCATAGTCAAATTTCATATCAAATGGACTTCGTTTGGCTTAGCAATCTGAGGGACGAACTAAGGGACGTGAAATGACGTGTGCCTAACCATGTCAAGCCTATGTGCAGTCAATTTTGGTTTTGGAGTATTCAATTACATTTTTCAATGAACTTCAATACAACAAGCTATCCAAAATGCATATCAACAATGTCTAATTTGAAATTTATCCTAATTCACCACAAATGTTTCACATAGGCAATTCATCGAACACATTGCAAGCATTATATTGTTCCATTAAATTTTCAATACCTTGGTTTTAAATCAACCATAATTTTCTCAAAATCCTATACTCCATCATCTACCTAATGCCTAACTCCTCAATTAAGCATTCAATTTCGTTCTCAAATCACCGATGAAAAAGTTACATAGAATGAGGGTGAAGAGGATTTGATGACATACCTTGATATCTTGTTAAAGAATAATGGAGAAAATGCAAGTATGAGTGAATTGGTGTGGGTGTTTTTCGTGTATGAGAGGTGGTGGAGTGGTGATGTGTTCGTGAGTGAAGAAGTGGAGGTGTGTTCGTGTCCCTTTTTTTCTGAAGGACATCGCATCTATTTTTTCAAAAAAAAAAAAATCCTTCTTGTCCAGGTTGTTAACTCGTAAAATGCAAGCCTCATATTCACCATGCTGATCATAATGTAGAACAGTAACTCGCATGAGATGAGCGTCAATCATTCTTTCCCTTGTAGAGGTAAGATCCTTCGCGAGCCTTTCTTATGATTGATTAAAATAAGCATATGCAGATCTCACAGCCTAGGAAATAGAAGGATGAAGTGCTGATAAAACCCTCGAATCTAATTCCTTGATATGACGGGAAGTAAATATAGAAATCTCCTGGGAGAATAGGATACTTTGGGATCAATAATTGGCTAGAAATCACCTCATGCTTTTCTTTTTCTTTCAGAGGGACCCTAACTTGAGATGGCGAAGAGAGAAGCATATACTCCATCAACAGCGATCCTGAAGTCAATGTAACAGTAGAAGACTTTGACCCTACAGTCCCTTAGGAGGGCGGGGCTTCGACTACCCATAAAGGCACACTCTTAGACCCCCTAGATCCTTTAGGAGTTGACTTCTTAGGAGAGGGAAGTGCGAAAGTTTTTTAGTGCTTAGAGGTTGTCAAAGGATTTGCAATGAAATGAATTCACACTATGGAAAAAAAAGAACAATCATATATTATCTGAAAATAGAGAAGTCGGGAAACAAGAAAAGTAGTATAGAAACCCACTCATGATAGTTTGAATACAAATGTCATAAAAACTCGAGTTAGAAGGGTGGAGAAGTGTTTCGGCCTCACGATCTTTAGAACTTAAATTAAGAATAGGTAGAGCCAAAGCACGAACTTGACCACGAAAATGAGCTGGCTGTTTACCTGTACTAATGTAGCAAAGTAAAAAGACATCAAAATTAAAAATAAAAGGTAAGTAAGGAACTAATACTTACTATATTTTCCGTAACATCGAGGAATAACGACCAAAGGGTTGGGGTCATTGGGTTGAAGCCCCCAATTGCGACAAACAAAGTTTCGGTTATGTACCTTATTAGGTGTAATTTCAAGTTTTGGTCATATATTCTAAAAGAACGAGAGGAACGATAGTAATACCTTTATTAACTTTCAAAAAATAGTCAGCGAACCTATCTAGCTACAACGAAGTGCAAGAAGTAAAAAGTCCGCATAAAAACCACGAACCAATCTTTATATCTAGTCTAATTACAACCTGTCAATATAGGACACGTGGGCAGGTGAATAAAACATGATTCATAACAAAATTGGTTACAAGATAGCAAATACGAAACAACCAAAATACTTGGAGGGATATCTATAAATATCCTACCACAATTGAAGAAGAAGACATTCAATTCAAAATTTCCCTCTCAAATAGCTATTTCTTATCTTTCTCTAGTTGAAGCATCTAGACTAGTGAATTTAGGAGGTGAAACTCATAGTTTAGGCAATATGATTTGTTGAATGTATTTATTTACATTGATATTCATTCGTAATTGTGTTGTCAATAAAATCGTTTCATTTAATTTGTATCGTCAACAAAGTGGTGTCTATGTGGGAAAAGTCAGCCAAATACACCACAAAATCTGATTGCATTTGAAAAAGTTTCAATTCTTTGAAAACTCAAAATCATGAATCAAACGGAGAAATTGGAGGTAGTAAAGGCATCAGAGGTAGAAGTTGGAAAATGTGTCTACTGTCCACCAGAAGCGCATGTTGACATTTCAACCGCACATCATCATCGCTTGGGAAAGAAAATTTCTACTGCAAAAATAATTCAAGAGATGGAAGAAAGTTTGAAAGTACTGACAGCAGAAAATGCTTCTCTACAGGTGACACTGGAGAATGCTATAAAAATGGGCATGTGGAAAAGCTGGAGGAGAAATAAACTAATCCTGTCAAGAGTGCTTTTTGTTAAAAACTTGTGATAGCACACCATAAACACCACTTATATGGCATTGCAGAAATTGAGCCAATGAGAGGTTCTTAGAAGAAGTCACCTCTCAAGATTGAAGGAATAGTCATCGTGATGGTCAGTAAGTTGAAAGCCTTTTCAACACTTCCTACAACACTTCTCAGGATGAAGAATATGAAGAGTGACCTATGAAGATTGTTATGTAAGTGTTATGCCCTAGGTCCAATCAACTTTGGAGCATAAACACTTTTAATACATATATTATTGATACCTATTTATGGCACTATCTCTTATTTAATTAAAATAATATTCTAAAAAACTAAATAATAGAATCCGTAGATTCAAGTCTTGGTGATTTGTTAATCACAATGAGTTGTGATTGTGNAAATTCAAGTCTTGGTGATTTGTTAATCACAAAGAGTTGGGATTCTGAGATACAAATTACAAACGACAGAATCTTAAATCGTCCGTGGTCGAAGTAATAACGAGATACAGATATCGTTATTACGGATGACCATTACGTGTGGCATTTTTACGTGTAAAGTAAGTAGCTGATCTCACAAGTTAAAGTGTGGTGACACTTGAATGAACACGTGAATGTTTTGTTACAGAACAAAACATTAGAGACCCACTGGGAGATTCCACATGGATAACTATCTGAGTGTTAGTGGTTAATCTCAACGTTCAGTAGTGGAATTGGTCC